>JBBPSU010000328.1:0-14525 GCA_038093755.1 Tylopilus microsporus | reverse complement strand
TGCGAATTAAGGGTACCACTCCCTATCATCATCTGCTCGCTTCGGACTTGACGATTAGTCTTGAAGCCTTGAACACTGGTCGTTTGTTGTCTTGCCCTCAAGCGTCACGACTCTAAAAGTCTAGGTCATAACAGATACATAATACTTATGCTGGAAAATGGATGGGGTTAGTGGTTGTGCAAATTTCCATTGGCTGCATCAGTAAATCCTACAGTCACTTTATGGTTGTTACGATTTCCTCATCCTTCTCTATTCCTATTGGCTCTTTCGGCGTATGATTCCCTTTTCTTTTTCTATTGGACTAAACATGACTCCACTTTCTTGTTACTGTATCTGAATTCACAGCCTTAACTATGCATAGCTACGTACGCAGCATCGCTCATCTCTACTAGGTAGTTCACAGCTTGGTCTGTGCACCTCTCGTTCCTGTATTTAAACCCATGTACTTTACCATACTCCTCAGTCTTATCCATTTGTTTACCTCTTGCTCTAGGCTTGAGTGTGAATTAAGGGTACCACTCCATTCTCTACTCTCATCTACTCGCTTCGAGCTTGACAATTAGCTTTGAAGTCTTGAACACTGGTTGAAACCGTTGTCTTGCCCTCAAGCATCATGACTCTAAGTCTAGGTCATTACAATGGTACTTTATGACAACTTTGAGTGCACTTTCATGGCTGTGACGTCAAAGTAAAATTGTACTTTCAAAGTAGATCCTGTTGCTTTTAAAGTAACTTTAAACCAACTTTTGACACTTTGACACTTTCCTGCTTGAAACAAAAACACTGCATGTATATTAAAATTGAAGCCAATCAAAGAGTGATCGCACATCAAGTAAAGAGTATGAAAAATCTTGAGCAGTGATAGGAAATCACATTGTGGCCATGTCAACATTGTTGTGCATGTCACATTGTAAGAAAGATAGTCAGTGTGGGAAGTGAGTATAACTTGTCCCAGGGGTTTTGAAGAGGAAAGAAGAGAGAGGGTTTGCTCCAAACCTATCTCGAGTGTGGGCAAGAGAATCTGGAGCATGGGAAACACAGAACGGACATCTGGAAATGGACACAGATAACATGGAAACAGACATGGAAACAGATGTGGAAGACGATGAAGAAGAAGGAAGAGAAGGAGGGAAACGACTTGGAGACAATCCTGCACATGGGCAGGTGACCTTCAGACTGCAAGAAGATGATCTATTCCTAGCTAGACAAGCTCTTAAGTAGAATGTAGCTATTGGAAATACTACATGAAAACTTCCAGGGACCCTGTATAATCCCTGTCAGATGCAAAGGAAAATAAAGAGGGCTGCCTCTATGGTACAGCAGTGACAGCAGCACAAGCCTAGAGCCCCCAGGCCAGCATGCAATGTCTGAAGTGATATGAACAGTGGTAGTGAGTCCGGATGACCTGGATGCAGATTAATGGAACGGAAACAGAATGGGAATGAACAGATTAGACAGATTGGACATGGAATGACACAGATAGATGTGGGATGACGACCCAGAAACCTGTGAAAGAGGGGTTTACAACTGTAGAGAGTGATGAACTCCTACAATGTCTGTTGTGCATGTCTAGTGTTTTCCAGGCCAGGCTCAAAAGCCCAAGCCTGGCCGGGCTGGGCCCCTATGAGCCAGGCCAGGCTGAGCCAGGTGTGAGGGCCTATAGGGGCCCACAGCTCGGTAGTGTTGTGCTGAGCTTGGCTTCAGGCCCTGGGCTGAGCTGAGCTGGGTTTATTAAGGCTGGGCCAAGCTGGGCCACATGGTCGGGCTTATCATGGCCTTTGGCCTGGCTTCTAAGATGTCTGGGCTGCAAGCCGGGGTCAAGGCCAGGGTGCTATGTACTTCTTTAATGCTTCACTACATGTCTGGGTAGTACATCCTTTCCTGAACCCTTAGGATGAGCTTTACACACACACCCACATTTTCTTGATTATCCTTGGTTCTACCTAGGATATTCTACTATACTTACTATTATCTTCCTTACACTGCACCTTACCTCCATATTATTGGACACAAACTTCAACACTTTCTTGATCAGTTCTTACTTCCATTCCTCCAGACTTCATTCATTGTTCTCTTTTAGTATTAGTCTTACTTCTTAGTTACCTCCAAAACCTGTGCTTGCACCCACCATACCTTGCCTCAAACCTTCATTTTTGGCATCTCACAGCTTTCTCCTCATTGGGCCTCAAGCACAGCTGTATATCTCCCCTCAGGCACTTGCTGTAAAGCTTTCCCACCCACTCCCACAGCTCACACCTCCAGATGGGCTCATGCAGTTGATTGGGGCTAAAGAGTGCTCTGTGTCCTCACCCAACCCCACTTCCTCTGTGCCTCTCTCTCACTTTTCCAGACCTGTGCCTGACTGTTGCAAGATCTGAAAATGTGTTACTTTCAACAATGCCCAAAAACCACTCACACTGTTGATCATCTCTTAGTTCAATGCCACCTTGCTCAGTTTGCTTCCAATCCCTTCCTCATCTGCTCTTGTTCAGCTCTTTCATAAAATGAGCAACCAGGCATAGAGTTTCACTCTTGAATCAATGAAAGCTCCTACCTTTTGGCTGCCAATACAAGCATTGTGTCAGTGATGGCTCCCAAGGAATCCCATGTCACCCATGTTGATCTCAGTAGCAATGGTGCTTATATTGGCATTATTACTGGCTTGATCAAGAGGAATGTCCCCATCTTTCAAAAGCTCTGTATTATGGCATCTAGCTTGGACTCTCAATCTTGTTTCACAAGGCACCCTCATCCATTCTACCCATTCCACCCACAGGCATACTTTTTCCTCCATGGACCCTGTTTATCCAACCTTCTCTTCATACACACCACCACCCATCCTCTCTATATCCTTTCTTCACTTGATGTTGTCAGCATTGTGCTTGATGAAGCACCTACCTCTTGGCTGCCAATACAGGCATTGTGTTGGTAGATATTGTTTCACATAGCCACCATCCACCTGTCCAAAATGAAATGCTTTGACTCCCCCTTGCTTCCCAGGATGTTTTATACATATACTATTTTTTCTTTCTTTCTAGGGCTTCATGATGAGTAAAGCTTGCAGTGAATGTCATGAATCCTTCCCTACCAACAGTACTTAAGACTCACACTAGAAAATATGTATCAAGAAAGGAGTTATTCTAGATGATGAGGGTAAAACCATTACTATTTTGCACAGTGCAAATGGCACCTTTTTGTGCTATTGTTCAGACCATGGGTGTCCCTCTGAGAAAAGCTTTCATATTATGGATGGCCTCAAAAAGTATATGAAAACCAAGAAGTCAAAATGGCTTGGACCAGAAACAAAGGTGGATATGGGTGTTCTGCTGATTGATTGGAGATTAATCTGTTCTATTTACACAAAGGAACCCCATGGATACATTGGATAATGAAGATTTGAAAGTTTTTCTATCAGACCTGGACAAGGAACTAGATAATGCTATCATGCCTACCATCTTAGACCAGCATTTTATAAGCCCCTAGCTTCAAACAACTCATTGGCACCATTATGTAACAATACAAACCAAAAATGATCTATCCATAAAAGATCTTCAGGATCTTGTTACTCTATCACAGAGGCATAAGAACAGCTTGGAGAATTTGCATAGTGTAGTAAAGGGGGTATTTTGATGAGGCACTGGTTATTCTGGATACCATGGGTGAACTAGTTTTGCAACATCTCAACTCACCTGATCCAGCAAAATAGTGAGTACTATTAACTTGTAAATTCATTATTTTATATCTTATAATCAATATTTAAATTTAGTGGCAGATCCAATACCCCTTGTCACAGACATGCACTAAAAGACACTATGAAGGCCTATATTAGGCCTGTGGTCCATCTTACAGCCATGTTGATCCTTAGAGTTTCACAGCTTGACTTTGATGATTTTGCTAATTTGGTCAAAGCCCTAAAGGAAATGTTGGAGGCTGAGGCTAATAAGCCAGAAGTTATTCAACAGATACATTATAAGCTTTTGAAACTATGGACAACAATCTGGCCCAAGTCCACAGTGAATGATTCTTCAGTGTCATTAAGAGATTCCACAGAGGTTGCTCTTGTTCTTATGACTCTCAATCCAGAGGGTCCCTCAAGAAGGCCAAGGGTGTCACCAGCAATATTACTATATTGCAGTATTGTATTCATCTGACTCTTCTCAAGGAGATTAGGAAGTGTTCAATCTTTAAAGGTGGTCAAGATGAGATAGCAGCTTGTGAAACTCTAAAATCTTGGTTTACTAAGAAAACTCTGTCAATCTTTTCTTGCTTGAGATCCTTGCAACACAGGCATAAACTCATTATACATATATATACATACATATTTCTGGTTGGAGGTTTAGAGCATCTGCAATTGCATATGGCACAATACATAGATCAAATAAGAATCTATTAGATTGATATCAAAAAATGGACATTTATGAAATATAAGGAAACCACAATCAACTTCTCTGATATTTGCTCTATGTTTCAAGACCTGGAGATGAATCTGGTGTCTGTATGGGAAACAAGATTCAGTGGGGCTTGAATCTTAGAATGAACTATTTAGACTTTGGCAGATAATGCTACTTGCAAACAAGACTTAAAGTAGGCTATTCATTTCTATTTGACCCAAGATATAGCACAAACTCTTTAAATAGTAATTTAGCTAATTTGTGAGGCATCATAGGAACACTTGCTTCCAAAATCACATGTGTCTAGTGCATGCAGCTGTTAGAGGTGAAGCTACCTTTGCTGGGTTTTTGAAGAAGCAACATGGCAAACCTGTTTAGAATCTAGCCAAGCTATAACAGTGGTTGCAAGACTATGCCACATTGCAAAAAATACTTCTTTTGAGGGCAATGCTGAGTGGTGCTCCTAGCAGAGGGATAGAATTGACAGCTTTGGTTTATTGCAACATTTCAATGCAACCTATGCAAAATCTTGTGCTATTTGGGCAACACCTAACTATTCTTCACCAATACTCCAAAACCACTGCACTTACTAGGCATAACAAGTTCATTCCTCATGGGTTAGATGCAATCACAAGTGATATTGTTATTCAAGACCTTGCAATTACTTGCCCTTTTGCTCTTCTTGCAGCCAATATTTGTTTTGAAGACACTGAAATCACCCAACTGTATCAAGATATGCTATTTGTTAACTTTGACAGAAAATTCACCATTGAAGATCTGGCTTCTATCCCACTACAGTCAGCCTCATCTTCACTATGAACTCACTGTCAACCTTTGGCATCACATTCAAACAGCATGAAAATGCACATTCAAATGCTCTTCTAAGGAGATCTTAGAGTTGGAGGAGACAGAGGATGTGGAAGCCATACAAGCAGGACATACACAAGCTATAGAAAATCAGATCTATGGTCTAAGCACCAATAGTTTGTCCACAAATGCTACAGAGGACATTCTTCCACTGTTTTTGCAAGCAAGCAGCACATGGCAAGAACAATGTGAAGTAGCAGCTGGTGGTCAACTCAAATCTTACCATCAAGTTCAAGCTTCAGGACCAGATCCTACTATCATCATAATTTCACACAAATATGATTCAATGGTGAATGATATCTCAACAAAGGTGGTAGAGCATATCATGGCTGCTATTGTCTCTATTATGCAAATTATCTTAGTGGTGGCCATACAAACCATCATGAGATTAGGGCAAGAGAAAGAGCTTGCTGAGGGGGAGATGGTAGAGAAGGTTGTCAAGGTTGTTAATAAAAATGAAAAGACAATAGTAAAGGAAAGGACAAAAGCACAAGAAAATATATCTCAAGCATTTCAAATGCTTGTTCAGGCTATTATGAGGCTAGATCAGCAAAAGCCAGTTGACCCTGAAGAGGGAAGGGAAAAGTCATCCAAGAAGAATGAGAAAGAGAAAAAGGAGTCTTCTGAAGAGGAAAGAGAAAAGTCATCCAAGAAGAAGGAGAGAGGGGAAGAGGAATAGCAAGAGAAACTCCCCAGTAATGATTCTTTCTTTCCATTGGCTGCTCACCAGGGACTTATAGTTTGGGAATAATATGATTGCACATACACTTTCAGGTTGTTTGACAACACTCAGCTGTGAATAAGCCAACATATCCCATAGTGTGATGGGGGATCTCTGAATATGAGTCTTATAGAATGCCTTCTGAGGTCCTTGATGCCTCTGCCTCAGTCCTGGCAGCAGCACAAAGCACATTTCATTTGGCAACTACACTCTTGAGCTTGGCCTGCAAATCTGCCATCATCCAGTTCAATATCACCATTCAGCATGTCAAGCTGTTGTCTGAGGTTATTGTTCATGCTTTGGAGCTTGCAAATGCTATCATCAGAGACTTGCCACCTAGAAAGCATACAAGAATTATAGAAGATTGTCATATCCTGTCCTGAGTCTGATCCTCTGGACCAACTCCAGACTACCCACTCACAAACTCTGAAGCATTCACACCCAGGACTTTACTTCTGCCCTCTGGACTTCCTTGATTATCACTTATGTATATATATTTCTCCTTTTGTATTAGCTTTGCCTTTTTCTTGCTTTCAAACCTGTGCTTGCACAGCTCCAGTTATCCTGACTTCAAACTCTGTCTTACTCATAGTCTTACTCATCTCCTTCTTACTCATGTGATGCTCTCTGTTACTAATGTGATGTCAATGCTTTGTATATATAGTTCTCCATACATAGTCTCTAGCTTTAGCTTTGATATTAACTTAGACATTATCCTTTGTCTTGTGCACTCTGAATCCATCTTGCTCCTTTGTGATCTACCAAGTCCTAGTGACTCCAATCAACCTCTGACCATCCACTCCAAAATCCAAGGCACATGACCAAGCAAGGGGGTAGCACACAAGCTAAACCCAACACCTCATTCCAACCTTAACTCTGGAGTTCTGGTCATTGGAGGATAAGTTCCAGTCCTAACAAGATCCAAGACATGACAAACAGTCAGCTCATACCTTGGTTGCATTCTCCATGTAACGACCTAGACAGAGTTGTGACGCTCGAGGACAAGATAACAACAACAAGTACCAATGTTTAAGTCTTTTAAGGTCAATTGTCAGATCCAAAGCAAGTAGATGAGATGATAGAGGAGTGGTATCCTTAATTCAGACTCAAGTCTAGAGACAAGAGAAGAACAAGTGGATAAGACTAAGGAGTCATCATAATGTACATCGGTATTTATACTATTGACTATCTAGCACGGACCAAGCTATGTGTTACCATGTATGTACGAGTAAGGCTGCATATGCAGCTATGTGCAGTCAAGGTTGTGTAGACAGAAATAGTAAGGGAAAAGTGGAACAATGATGAGTCCAATGAAAAAGAGAGAAGAAATCATATGATTGATGAGCCAATAGGATAAAAAGAAAAAGGAAGGAAATCATAACACTCCAAGTACTTGGGATTGTTTTTGGTGAGACACTTCTTTGAGTCAGCTTTTTGGGCCTTCATGTTTTTAACCTCTTCCTTCAATGTTTGGAGATCAGCAGGGTCGATACAATCATACTATAAACAATGTGAATAAATGAAATGAAATATAGGTTGGATTTCCAACCTTGCTCAACAACTGTGTATTCCACTCCTGCCATCACTTGCTCTCACTTCCAAGAAGTGCAATTCTTAAATTTCTCAGGCCTGAAGCTCAGCACATGCAATGCAAGCTTGTGTATCACAGTCAGCACACAGAGTCATGTTGCTCTCAGGAAGAGTGTTGAGTTGGTTGATGCACTTCAATATCTTGGCATACTGTGTATCTGATATGGCTGCTTGGACAGCTCGCCCATGTTCTTGTCAAACCAGTTGGATAAAATAGGGAAGGCAGCTTAACATGTCCACTCACACCAGAAAGTGTTCTGCAAACATCCTGCAGGTTTTGACTAAGGAGATTGACCTAGGTCTTGAAGCAAATGTTTTCTTGCTTGCTGAGCTCCAGTTGAAGATTGATGATCTTCTTCTCCTTTCAGAGGTATGCCACCATGGAACACAACTCAGACAATTTGGTATCCAAATTGCTACCAAAGTTAGCATTGCCATCAGTAGTGGAATCCACAACCTGGCAAATACAAGCAGCTTGGAAGCCAGCACTATTGAGATGCTGGTACAAGAGAGTAGTCTGAGTGGCCAGATCCTTGCAGCTACAATGCATGGAGTGAATGTTGGAGCAGGTGCTATCCAAGCAAAGAGTGACATGATGAAAAATGATCAATTGGGACTACAGACATGCACAACTATGGTGAGTATGATTATATAATCTCGAAACTAACTGAGTGAGACAAGTATCTCCAACATTCCCTCTTGGTCAAAGTGTAGTCCATATCTACAATGGTGACAATATGATTAAGTGTAATAGGGAGGGGGGTATTAGTAACAGGAAAGATCTGAGTCTGAATGGTACTCTGTCCAGGCTAAGTTGGCTTTTTTACTATGTGACATCATGATCTCTGCTCCCTCATTTGAGTTGGGGATTGGACATTTGGTGGCAAGGTGCCCAGAGCCTTGGCACTTGAAGCAGCAAGACCTTCTTCAGGTCTTGTTTTGACTTGCTCTTGTTATGGCAGAAGTTGTGGGACAATTGCTTGGCAGCAAATGCAGTGCCTACTGGCACTGGTTGCTAACAATTCTCATTGTTGAGAATCTGGGTGACAACAGTGTGGATGGAGAGTTCATCCAGGGGGTGGTGCCAATGGTTGTGATGAAGGAGGAGAATTCCATGGGGAGGCCATGAAGTAGGATGACAATGGCAATGGTTTCAAAAATGTTGAAGCCTGTGCCCTTCAGGTGGAAGATGAGGTCTTGGACAGATGTGACCCAGGTCTGCATTGGTTGGTTGGGGTTTTTTTCCATGATTGAGAGCTCATGGAGCATGGAGAATATTTGGCCAAGGCCATGGGACTGATGGATGCTGGCAATGTTGCCCCAGATCTCTCTGGGGTCACCAGACTCAGCATGGGCATGGGGAAGTTGAGGAGGTGAGAGGTGAAGGACGATCTTGGCCCTTGCAAGCTGTTGCTTGTGGATGAATGCTTTTGTTGCCTTTGAATTTGGGCCAGTTATGGGTGCCATCTCAGCTCTAGTTGTGACATCCTAGAGGTCCTGCTCTTCCAGTATGGCTTCCATTTGCATGCCCCATTCTGCATAGTTTGTATCATTGAGTTTCTCAAAAGCAAGTTTTAAGGCTGACATAGTGACTGGCTTGATTTGGGGCTCTAGCTTGCCCATAACTGGCTGGATTCTTGGCTCTAGCTAGCCCATAGTATAACAACTTGCTGGCTGGATTTGTGGTTCTAGCTGACCATGGGGGTGGCTGATCCTGTCAACTGAGCAGAGCTTAGGGCTTGGGGCTCATAACCTGTTGGAGCAGGCACTGTCCAAGTGAGGAGTAACATGGCAAAAAGTGATCAATTGGGACTATGGACATGCATGACTATAGTGAGTATGATTATATAATCTTGAAACTAACTGAGTGAGACTGGTATCTCCAACAGTGAATACAACAAAACCTTGTTACCAAATCATCTCACCATGCATTGAGGTCCACAAGCACATTTAAGGCCTTCTTTTGTTACTTCCAGCTTCCTTCTAAAGCCTCAAGTTTGGCCTGAACATTGGTTGCTTTTGACAGGTGCTGGCATGACACAGATTGTGCACTGCTAAGTCAATCCCCCAGGTTCCCAGTGTAGGAGTTGGTCACTCTCTACAGTTTAAAACCACTCTTTCTCAGCTTTCCAGGTTGTTGTCTCACATCAATCTGTTTCAATCCATGTTCAATCCATGTCCAATCCATTAGTCCATTCTGTTTCTATTCCATCTGTCCATGTCCAGATCATCTGGACTCATTTCCATTGTACATGTCACTTTGGACATCAAACACCAGGGCTCTAGGCCTGCACTACTGTCACTGTGATACCATAGAGGCAGCCCTCTTTATTTTCCTTCACATCTGACAGAGATGACAGGGTCCCTGGAAGTTTTCATGTAGTATTTCCAATAACTACATTCTACTTAAGAGCTTTGTCTAGCAATGAATAGATCATCTTCTTGTAGTCTAAAGGTCACCTGCCCATGTGCAGGATCATCTCTGAGTCATTGTTAAGACCAGTTCAACTCCGAGTCTAACTCCAGAGCTCTGGAGTGCTAGAGTGTAGATGGGACTTTGGCTTCACCATACATATGTGGTGTGCCCTTGTCAGAGTTGGTCCCAGATTTCAGAAGAGCAGAGGTACAGATGTCCGGAGGGGCAAGACCTAAGTCCGAGGAAGACTAAGTCTGCAAGTGGACAAGAGGGAGTAGGAAGTCTTCAAGACCTCAGACAGAAGGAGTTGGTAATAATTGATATTCGAACTGAAGTTACATGGCTTAGTATAAAGCATTTATATATGGAGCGTGGACATAGCATTAGTAATGGAGTTGTAGTGATGAGTAAGTGATTAGTAAGATGGAAGCCAGAGTGGCAAAAAGGCCAGAGCTGTGCTCCTAAGTGAAGCACAGGTTTGGAGGTATGTATGAGCAGAACTAGTACAAAAGCAGAACAAAGATGAGTAAGGAGGAATGGAGACAAACGTAAGAGTAAGACAGATATACAAGTCCAGAAGTGAAAGAGTATACTATAACATGAAATGGTCTGGAGTTTGTATTGTTGAGTCCAGAGTTGAGTTCAGAGCATCGGAGTTAGACTTGTTGAAATTATGGGATATGACAGTCATCTTTCTCCTCCTTTTCCTCTATCTTCATTGTCTTTCCCATCTGTTTCTGTGTCTGTTTCTGTATCTGCTTTCATGTCATCCAGTTCCATTCCAAACATCTGTTTCATGTTTCCTGCACTCCAGACTCTCTTGCTTGTGCTTGAGCTAGATTTGAGCAAACCCTCTCTTTTATTTCCTCTTCAGAACCCCTGGGATGAGTCATACTTGCTTTCCATACTAACTATCTTTCTTACACTAGTCATCTTAAAAAATTCCACATGCATAACCACTTTTCATAAATGTTGGCCTTCTGCAGCCTATGAATGGTTATTAGTGGACATGCACCTTCAATCCAGGCCTATGGACACATAGCACTCACTGCATGCTCTTCCAAGGAATGAACTTTATGTTTGTGAGTGGTACAATTGCTCTCAGAGTGTTTTTTGGAAGTGGTCATATTTATAATTGTGTCTTCAAGCATCTTCTGGAGGTTGTTGAATTTGTTTGTCCACTATTAAAGGTCTTGCTGAACAGAATAAAGTTTGTCCTCAAGAGACTTGTACATACTTAAGCTGAATAAAAGATGAACAGGGATCACACTCAATAACATATGACACATATCTCTCATCTAGCAAGCTGGGCTTCAGTATCTGCTTTGTATTCATCATGAGTCATGTTAAGTACGGCAAGTGCCAGGGCAGCCTCATTAGCCTGGCTGATCTCCTGGAACTGCTGCATGTGGCTATAATCAGCAGCCAGATCAATCTGAGCAATTTTGAGCTATGAGCCAAAAAATAATGTCCATCAGGCATAGATGTAAGCATGAAACTCACCAGAGTTTTGCAACCTCTTGTTGGAGCTGTTGTTCACACAGCAAATTTGGATTGGATGCAGGAGCAGCATCACTGGTGCCAGTTGTTCTTCTTTCATTGAACAGAGTTTTTTCTGTGTTGCCTTGAAGCTGTTGTGCAAGCTCTTCTACTCTTTCTTGGAGATGTGTCTTGCTCATCTCAGCCACAACAAAAGACTCCTGCACTTAGGAGAGATGTTCTATCTAAGAATACCTCAAAGTATCATATGCATATTCATAGCAAGCACCATTTTGTCCAAACATAATTGAGGCTCCTTCATGTCAATGTCTCTCTGGAGTGTGATATATCTGACAGCTTCATATTCTTGAGTGAGCTGCCAGTAGCTTCAGATCTTGGCTATCAGCTGAAGTGAGCAAGCAGAACCTATACATGGCATACAACAACTCATGTCTGATTTCTCAGTTGCACAATAATAGACTATCCAAATACCAATTTTGCATGGCCAGCTGCTCCTGAGTCATGTGCTAGTGCTTTGAAACAGATTAAGTAAGAAAATAAAATACAGCATTTGCACCAAATGCAACTTACCATTGAGATACTCAATCTTGGTTTTTGCAAGTGCTGCATTGGCCTGACCAAGTTGTCTTTGTGCTTGAGCCAAATCTTCATGAAGCTTCTTTGAGTCTACAGCCATGCCCAGTTCAACCTTGTATGATTCAAACTGCACTTGGACATCCTTAACTCAGTGGCCAGATCACTTGGTGAAGGTGGCATGATACTATTGATATCACCATCAGCACCATTGCATAGGGACATTCAGCATGAGTGAGCATGGCCTTGAGTGTATCCCTTTCTTTCATGAATGATAGCTTTGTGTCATACCCTATCCTAACTCTGATCCTCCAGACCAACTCTGGGCTACTCAGTCACAAATTCCAAAGCATTCATGCCCAGGACTTCATCTCCACCCTCTGGACTTCCTTGTGTATCACTTATGTATATATTTTTCTCCTTTTGTATTAGCTCCACCTCTTTCTTACTTTTGAACATGTGCCATAGCTCTGGTTATCCTGATTTTGAACTTTGTCTTACTCATAGTCTTACTCATCTCCTTTCTTACTCATGCAATGCTCTCCATTACTAATGCAATGTCTATGCTGTGTATATATAGTTCTCCATACAATGTCTCTAGCTTTAGCTTCAATATCGACTTAGACATTAACCTCCTGTCTTCCACACTCCAGATCTATCTTGCTCCTTTGTGATCTACCAAGTCCTATCAACTCCGATTGACCTTTGACCATCCACTCTGGAATCTGACAAGCTGAACCCAACACCTCATTGCAACCACAACTCCAGAATTCTAGAGTTTCATTAGAGGATAAGTGTAACGACCTAGACTGAGTCGTGACACTTGAGGGCAAGACAACAACAACAAAAACCAGTGTTCAAGGCTTTAAAGCTAATTGTCAAGCTTAAAGTGAGTAAATGAGAAAATAAGAGAGCGGTATCCTTAATTCCAACTCAAGCCCAATAGTGAGAGGAGAACAAGTGGATAAGACTGCCACTATCATACTGTACATGGGGTATTTATACTGTAGGCTACCTAGCACAGACCAAGCTGTGAGTTACTATATGTGTACAGGCAAGGCTGCACACGCAGTCAAGGCTATGTAGATAGAAATGGTAAGTGAGAAGTGGAGTTATAATGAGTCCAATGAAAAAGAAGAAAGGAAATCATATGATCGATGAGCCAATAGGATAATGAGAAAATGAAGAAATCGTAACACTACCCCCCTCCTAGATTGAGTCGTCCCGATGAGACAAACTCGGTAAGCTTGTCCAATCCGTTTTACGGGTATGGATCGCTGTTTTAAGACGACTCAGCTTACCAAATGCCCCATTGACCCTGATTCAGGCCATTTGCTGGTTGGTCATTAGTTGCATCCCATTGGTTGTTCTCCCAGTCTGGAGGGGGATGCTTGATCAGCTTACCCCAACTTTGTTTAACTCTGATAGCAGACCATTCAGTTGTGATGACTGTTGAGAATGTGAATACATGCCAGGGTCCGAATGATAGGGAGACAAGGATGGGGGTTTGCATACAAGCGGCTTCAGTGATCGGGTTGGAGGTGTGGATGGTGATGACATGAGCTAAGATGTAGACCAGGATGGAGATGAAAGCAATGGTGATGCAGACAAAAAGGGTGATGAGAGACATGGTGGTTGTGTGGAGAAGATGTTAGGGAAGTCGAGGGTGTGTTGGGGATTTATATATCTCCTTCGAAGTCTAGGTGAGTGGTGTGGAAGTGTGTTTCAGTATCAATAGAGTAGTCATGGAAAAGAGTGGCAAAATTGGAAGTGGAGATTCTGTGGATCTTGTGGGGGGAAGATGGGTGCTTTTTATGAAATTCAGCTATTGCTTTTTCCGCATTAGTCAAATTAGCTAGTGGTTCCCATGTACAATCCATGTCATCCCAGCCTTTCCAATGTATGAGGTATTGGAGTTGCCATCCTTTCATTCATGATGCTACTATCGGTTCAACTTTGTATTCTTCATGTCCTTCCTCTGTAATGGTGATGGGATCAGGATGGGAGGTTGGTTGGCCATCTAGAACTTCTCGATAAGGCTTTACGCAGGAAATGTTGACTGTGGGATGGATATGGATGGATTTAGGAAGGTGTAATGTAATCACGTTTGGTAGAACCTTGGTGATGGTATAAGGTCTGATCCATTTCTGAGTTAGTTTCCATGCCATATATAGCAATTTGAGATGTTCTGTGGAAAGCCACACCTGATCCCCGATAATGTAATCAGGAGCTTTGCTTTGCTTTTGTTCCACAGAACATTTCATCCTTTTTTGAGTAGCCTCGAGGATGTTTTTAATCTCCGTGTGTGTAACGACCTAGACTTAGAGTCGTAACGCTCGAGGGCAAGACAACAAACGACCAGTGTTCAAGGCTTCAAGACTAATCGTCAAGTCCAAAGCGAGTAGATGATGATAGGGAGCGGTACCCTTAATTCGCACTCAAGTCTAAGACGAGGTTTGAACAAGTG
>JBBPSU010000326.1:0-14573 GCA_038093755.1 Tylopilus microsporus | reverse complement strand
TTCCTATTTCATCTTCATATGACTCAATTTGTGGTGTTGTGGATAGGTTTTCTAAAGAAGTGGTCTTTATCCCTTGTGTCAAGACTACGTCTTCCAAAGACTTAGCTCGCATTTTCAGGGACAACGTTTGGTGTATTCATGGACTTCCTCGTACCATAGTTTCAGATCGCGGACCACAGTTTGTTTCAGATTTCACTTCCGAACTATGTAAACTCCTCGGGATCGAGCAATGGCTCTCCACGGCGTATCACCCTCAAACCGATGGGCAAACCGAAAGGATCAATTGAGATCTGGAACAATACCTCCGAGCCTACATGGCAAAGAAACAGGAAACATGGGCTGAATGGATCAAATTAGCCCAATTTCAGCACAATAACGCCCTCACCTCTGCCACCGGCACTATCCCTTTCGCAGTCACCCGAAACTACCATCCCCGTTTAGGTTTCGAAGGAGACATCAAAACCACGGCTGGAGAATTTGGCAAAGAAGCAGGAAAAGCTCACACGGAAATTAAGGAAGCTCTCGAGGCAACCCAAAAAAGAATGAAACGTTCCGCGGAGCAAAAAAGAAGCAAAGCACCGGATTACACCATCAGCGATCAAGTGTGGCTATCCACAGAGCATCTTAAACTCCCTTACACCACACGGAAGTTAACCCAAAAATGGATCGGACCTTACACCATCACAAAGGTCCTACCAAATGCGGTCACTTTGCGTCTCCCTAAATCCATTCACATTCACCCGACGGTAAACATATCCCGCATTAAACCTTATCGAGACATTCTAGAAGGCCAGCCATCCGTCCACCCTGACCCGGTCGTGATCACAGAAGAAGGACACGAAGAATACGAAGTCGAATCTATCGTGGCATCACGAATGAAAGGACGACAACTTCAATACCTTGTCCATTGGAAAGGATGGGATGAAACAGATCGTACATGGGAACCACTAGCAAATTTGGCTAATGCAGGAAAGGCAATTGCCGAGTTCCATAAAAAGAACCCATCCTCACCTAGGAAGATCCGAGGAATCTCCACTTCCGACTTCGCAGCTCTTTTCCACGACTATTCTATAGATACCAAAACAAGCTTCTGTGCCACGAGGCTGGACTTTGAAGGAGATATATAATTCATCCTACACCCTCGACCTCCCCAGCATTTTCTCCCCATCATCATGTCGCTCATCATCTTCTTCCTCTGCGCCACCGCCGCTTTCTTCGCTTTCCTCTTATATGTCATCGCCCATGCCACCCTCGACCGCGCCTCCTCCGTCATCCAAGAGGCAGCCCGTCAGAACACCCCCATCGTCGTTTCCTTATCACTCAGCCCATTTCATGTATTCACCTTCTCAACCATCGTCTCTGCCGAATGGAACGCCATCGGGATCCAGCAACGATGGGGTAAATTGATAAAACGTCCACAGGCTGAATGGGAGAACGACCAATGGGACATCAACAATGACGTACCAGCAAACGGTCAGAACCAGGGTCAATGGGGAAACTGGTAAAGCCGAGTCGTCTTTCACGGCGATCCATACCCAGAAATGGATTGGATAGGCTTATCAGGTCTCGTCGGGACGACTCGATCTAAGAGGGGGGTAGTGTTACGATTTCATCCTTTTCTATCATTCTCATTGGCTAACGTATCATATGATTCCTTCCTTTCTTTTCATTTGTCCATCGTATGACCCCATTTTCTTACTCGTATAGCCTCGACTGCGCATACCTATGTACGCAGCATCGCACATCCTTACAAGGTAGTTCATAGCCCGGTCTGTGCGCATCAGGCTCCAGTATTTAAACCCATGTAAAGTACTTAGGACGATAGTCTTATCCACTTGTTCAATCCTCGCCTTAGGCTTGAGTGCGAATTAAGGGTACCGCTCATCATTCTCATCTACTCGCTTCGGACTTGACGATTAGTCTTGAAGCTTCGAACACTGGTTATCTGTTGTCTTGCCCTCAAGCGTTACGACTCAAAAGCCTAGGTCGTTACAGTCAGGACCGACAGATCACCAACCCAGCCAAGCAATGCTACAGGGTGGTGTGTATCCCAAAACGAAGGCCTCGAATCAGAGCCCGAGGCCGAGTCAGAGCTGCCAAAACGAAGTGGTGACGTCAAGCTCTGAGTTGTGATGGTACGTCTTTGGACATCCTACTTCACGCAGGTCCTTCCTGATGCAGATTGCCCGCTACTAGTATGCACATGCTTCTTGACGCCTCTTTGCGGTGGACGATCTGGCTGGCTGCGCAGCCGTACAGGCATCAGCAAACTAGCCACTGTCTGGCCAGTACTGGCCAGCTCTTCCAGCTCTTCCAGCCTTTCCAGAAAGGTCCCCCTCTGGCAAGTGTAGTCAAAGTGTATTGAAAGTGTATCAAACCAAAGTGTTAGTGATTTGATAATGTGTGGGAAAATTAGAGTGCGTGGGAAAAGTAGTTGATAATACTTTACAAGAATATTAATTATTTGATACTCAGACTCTAGAAGTCTGGAAAGTTCGGAAAGTCTGGCAAGCTCTGGAAAAGCTCTGGAAGTGGCTGGAATACTAGAAATCCTGGAATGCACAGGCTGGTTTGCTGATGGGGTGTAAAAGGCGGAAAATCAAATGCAACAGGTTCGGTGGTGTACTCTCCCAGGTTTCAAGACTGCTGATCCAAATCTCTAGGGTGCAACTGTGTGGTCCTTGCACACGACGCGACAGACAGTCTAAATGCCAATGGCATACCGTTGCCTTGGAGCTGTATGTCATTCTATCCACCAGTATCACCGGAGGTAGGATACCCTCCGGCTCATGGACTCACAGGGGATGGGGGAAACTGGAGGATTTTACTTACACCAGCTGGAGAGTATAAAATCATGCCAGAATTCCGAATCATTACATGTTTCTGATTTGGCTGAGTTGGCGAGTGTAGAATTTGAAGATGACGAAGACAAATTTCCGGTTTCTTTGACTTTTGACCATCATCTTCTCATGCGGCCAAAGCCTAACTCAAGATGCCCTGGCTGTTGCAAGTCATTCCCTAACCATATGCGACTATTGCAGCATATGAACCAACCACGTGGCCGTTGCATCGAGTCTCGCAGTGTGTCATTCCCAGCTCTCGATGACAATGACAATGACAATGACAATGACGACAGCAACTGGACGGAAGCCGACTCGGTTATCGACTTTCCTGTCAACAACTTTGCTGAAGAACCGGTCGACTCCATCGAGGAAAATGAGGCACATCAACCTGTAACGGAGCTCTATCCGGGAGCCTCCGCAAATTATGGACGAGGCCATACCTTCATGGACACGTTCGATAGGGATCAATTTTCATGGGAGCGCCAACACAATCCATATTACCCATTTGCGTCGAAAGCCGAGTGGCAATTTGCTTCGTGGCTCACCAATTCTGGCTTGAGCATGGCAGCGATCAATGAATGCCTTTCTCTAGATCTTGTATATTGCTTTATCTCACCCGCTATGAGTGCTGACGTTGTATTTTCAGGTTAAATCACTTCGTCTTTCGTTCAGAACAGCGAAGGCGCTGCGCAAACGCATTGAATTGCTACTGTCTGGACCTTGGTGGAAGTACCAGTTCGTTAAAACCAAAACACCGACAAAATGTGGTTTGCAGCTGTTCTACCGGGATCCCGTGGCATGCCTTCAACTCCTCATCCATTCGCCCTCTATCGCTGGGGAGATCGAATTCGTGCCCCGGAAGGTTTACACCACTGCAGATCGCATCGAGCGCGTCTACACCGAGTGGTTCACGGGTGATCGAGCATGGGAGATGCAGGTACGTATTTTCGTGGGGAAGTACAATTGCTCACAGTTTCCAGGATGCTCTACCCGATGGTGCAACCCTTCTTGGGGTTGTTCTCTCGTCCAACAAAACTCACATCACCCAAGTTGGAAACCGTCAAGCTCATCCCCTTTTGATCAGTTTAGCCAACATCTCGGCCAGTATCTGCAGGAAAGGCACCACGAACGCCTACCTCCTCCTTGCCTTGCTCCCCGTCCCCAAGTTTACCTACCCGAATAAGTGCCTTCGTGGTGTCTTAGCAGATCGGTTACTCCATCAAGTGATTTCATTTGTTGTGAAGCCGCTCAAGAAGGCCGCTGAAGTGGGTCGTATGCTGAGCGACCCACTCGGCAACCTGAAACTTTGTTTTACCCCATTGGTGGCTTACATTGCTGATACCCCAGAGCAACGCGCTGTTGCATGCGTCACCAGCAACGCCTCAGCCGTCACCATGGCCACGTCTGAACAATTTGGTGATCCTGTCCGCCACCCAGCCCACACAGCATTCACGACCCGTCGTTGACTTGTTGCAGCAAGCAGAAAGACTCGTGCTGCCAACCTTGCTTCATATTTCCAAGCATGCCGGAAGTTGCATCTCAATGGCGTTTCTACTCCTTTTTGGATCGACTGGCCTCTCGCAGAGCCCAGTTCTTTCATCACCCCCGAAGAATTGCATCAATTTTTCAAGATGATCTGGGACCACGACCGGAAGTGGTGCGCCAGAATGCTAGGCGCAGAGGAACTTGATTTCCAGTTTTCGCTCCTCCAAACCTGCAGTGGCTATCGGCACTTCCCCGATGGAATTACAACCCTCAAGCAGACTTCAATGCGACTACACTGGGAGGTGGAACGATACATTGTCGGCATAGTTGCCGGAGGAATTCCACAGCACGCTCTCGCTGCGATTCGAGCATTGACGGATTTTCGCTATCAATCCCAGGCACCGACGCTCACGGACACCGATATCACCATGATCACCGCAAGTCTACAAGAATTCCATGGCAAGAAGTCTTCCCTCATCGAGGCTGGCGCACGCGGCTCCCTAGACCACTGGCGAATTCCAAGAAATGATGCACTCCGTCGCACCAAGTATCTCAAGCATGGGCACTTTGGGACAATGGTCTGCCGACATCACTGAACACGCGCATATCGATGTTATAAAGGATCCCACTCGGTCCGGAAATAACCAAAGCTTTGACGCGCAAATTTGTCGGTACCTTGATCGTCAAGAAAAGTGCCGGCTCTTCACACATGCAACAAGATTTCGCGACCTTGATCTTCATGGAGACGCAGACAGCTCAGACGACTCTGACTGTGAAGACTATCATCCGAAGACAAGAAAGATTACTGACTATTTCGAACGAGCTTCTGCACTCAGGGCCAGGAAGTTCCTGATGGCTCCCCGTCCCTACCGCACATTCGCCTCACCTACCACTGCTTTCCATCTGTCGTCCAAGCCAACGATTACTAACGCAACTGTTGACCACGCGGCGCAATTGTATGAGCTCCCCGACTTCAAACCAGCCCTCGCGGATTACCTAGATCGACACCACCTGAATTTCACTCATACAGTTGGTGGAAGGCGCTATTCGACACAGGATTGTCAGCTACCGTTTGACCGCATCCAAGTTTGGTGCAAAATGTGGATCCAGCTCTATTCTAGCTATGATACGAAGATGCTGCTGCCTTCTCAAGCTCTCCACGCATCTCCGCCTAGTGCGAAGTGGCCGTTTGGTCGCCATGATACGGTCATCATATCCAGCGACGGTAACAAAGATTGGCCGCACAATGGACTGCGCAGTAATATGATTGTTTAACTCTCGTACTATTCTGCTAACGTGCTACTACAAAGGCCATGATATTGCGCAGCTGTGTCTGATCTTCAGACCCATATCGGATGTACCACCCTCAACTTTTTTTGCCTACGTACAACGGTTCACTATCTCGTCTGTTCAAGATCAAGATGCCGGAATGCACGTGCTGAAGCGAGCATTGCGGAGCACAGGCGAGCGCGTCGGAGACGTCATTCCTTTGTTCCAAATTCATTCCCCCGCTCACATAATCCCACACTTTGGCCAGGCAGCTCCTCCACAGCTTTGTTCACGGTCATCGAACGAGCTGTCGTCCAGCTTCTGGCTGAACAAGTACTGGACAAAGGAGCTATTTCATTCTTTATCTACATAGTACGCTTGTACAGTGGCGTCTGAAACACTCCGTTTTGTATGAAAACGGTGGAGAATCGAGGAGTATTTCACACACCCAAGTTCCTCCCCCCCCTTACTCGATGTCTGTCCCCAGCACCCGCCAAAATGATACAACAAAATTTTTTCACTGAGACACCTAGAAAAGTCAAAACTTCGTCGGTCCCTCGCCAGGTTAAAGGGTTTAGCATTCCTGTCTTGATGGAAGGTTTCCATTCAGAACTGGGAGACTGTATATTCGACGAGGCTACGCTGATAGGCACAAAATATCAAGGAGACATCATTGCAGATTGCTGGTTCCCCAACTCCATCCTGCAGAACATAGTTCCCAACGCCGAGTTACTCACAGCGCTTACTAGTAAAGGACCGGATGGGGAACCGCTATATGACCCATCGACAAAACAATGGGATCCTCAATATTTACCGCCCGTTCTGCAGAAAGCGACATTGCAGGATCGACCTAGGCTTCCTGCAGGACAAGAGGAGAGGGGGCTAACTTCGTTCATGACTCATATCATGGACACTCTCGTCTGCCATCGTGACAATCAAGGTCCCTCCACCATAGCATCGAATGATACCACATCCAACCTTGTGCAAGAAACACGGCCGCTGTCGCCTACTGATCCCCCGATCCCCCTATCACTGCGAAACACTATCACCGCGAAACCTTCCCCCAGCATTTCCACCCCCCATGTACCTTTCGACTACTCTTCTTTCACATCCGCCGCTCCTTCAAATACCAATGACATCGTGCCCACCCCCATCACTTCTGTTGTACAAGAAAGACTGCCACTATCACCTACTGATCTCCCCCTGTTCTCTTTACCGTCAAATACTATGTCCACGCCTGCCACAGCTCGCGCCGCCACGTCTGCCACATCCACCCTTGACGCATCTTTCAACCCCACCCTCTCATCCCCAGGAACACACTCTGAAAGCGTACCCGCATCTTCTTGGAATGTGGAAATCCCACCAAGATTCTGGTCCTCGTTGGCCACTACACGACCCTTGCCAGGTGATTTTTCCATCAAGCCTGATTGCGTGCTGGCAAGACAGCCTGCTTGCGGCACCATTCAAACTATCGACTGGTCAGACGTCCTCATGACTGCAGAGTTAACCTCGAGACAGCAGTCATTACACCTTACCTCGCAAATTGAATGCCGGGTACTTGCAATGTTTGACGTGCAGCCGAATAGGGCTTTCTCCTATTCCCTCTCTTTCCACGGTGGCCAGTACCGACTATATATGTACGATCACGTGGGCAGGGTGTATTCCCGCTCGTATGACCTACACGAGTCCCCCCTTCCGCTCCTTCGAATTCTTTGCGCTGCCACATTCGTGCCCACCTCATTTTTGGGGATGGATGATATGTTCAACTCCCAAATCCAACCCTTCATCATGGTAGATGGAAAGCGATATTTCATCCTCGCTAAGTGTTTCTCCAGCAGTGTCATCCGAGGTCGTGCCACAACCGTTTGGCTTGTTTCTGAGGAACCCCTACCGGACAAGGATCAAGAACAAAAATTATACGTTGTCAAGGACACATGGGTGACTGTCGGGCGCCAAACATTAGAAGAGGATATTCTCGCTTCGCTGAAGGACATTGATTGCATTCCGAAAGTGGTGGCAGCCTGGACTGTCCAGCGGGGTGATCAGCCAGACTCGACCTTGCTTCATCACCCTGATGATTTCATGTTGACCTTCGGTCGGAAGTACGAGCATCGTGTCTGCCGGCGACTTGTTCTCACCCCTGCCGGACGTCCAATCACACAGGTGGCAAGTCCTGAGGAGCTTGTCACATGTATGCTTGACCTCGTTCTTGGTAGGGATCCGTTTCATATGGTGGTGTAATTACTGACCGACCAGCAGCCCACAAGGAGATGCTGGCTCATGGGATTCTGCATCGCGACATCAGTGCCAACAACGCGATGATGTTCGAGGAAAAGCTCGCCGATGGCTCCGTCAGGGTGCGGGGTTTACTTATCAATTTCGATTATGCAATCAGACTGGACGACTTGGATCGCCCAGCACGACCTGGAGACCGTACAGTGAGCTCACTTGGCCAACATTATCTTCGGACATTCGTAACACGGATTTACAGGGAATGCTCCCGTTCATGGCGATCGAGCTCCTTCGCACAGCCGACAATGCGCCCGTCAAGCACACCGCGGCTCACGACCTCGAATCATTTGTCTATCTCCTTATCTGGATCGTTACCTTCTACGCTGGCCCTCGCAGCAAGCTTCGCAGCGACTCGTCCAACAAACTGGTTTTGGAGGGGTGGTATGAGGGTAACGATTTACATATGTTCGCCGACCTCAAGCAGGGCTGCATGTCATCTCACAGTCACCTCGCGGATATCACCCAACACTACGAATCTCTCACTGACTGTGTTGAGGAACTTTCTTCACTCGTCGATGAACAACAGCGATTTATGCTCCAGACAGCACGCAAGAAATTGACCACACACTCCCGAGGGCGTAAACAACGTTGCGTTGAGGAAGATACAGCCCTAGCCCCACTCAACCACAGCGCCGTAATTCGTATCCTCCTTCGCACATGCAATTCTATAAACAGCAAAACAATCGCAGGGGAGGAGGACGAGGACGAGGACGAGATGCCTCAGCCCCTCGAGCCTTTCATCTGTATCAGAAATGTACCCAGCACACCATTAATGTTGCATGGCGACATAGATGGTTCTGCTATTTTGGACTTGGGCGGCGGACAATACTTGAAAAAGAGACAGATTAAGCACCGCGCCTGTGGTCCTGCTAGCCACACTGTACTGTAATTGCATCTTTATGTTCTACCTTGGTATTGTTGTTGTTTCTTTTTCTTTTTCTGTTCTACGTAAAGACAGGCTAAGTACTTAGTATTGGCACGAAACTCAACCTGATCCCTGAAGTAGTTTCTGAAATTCGTAAATTTGGTGTTTTGTGGGCGTATGCCAACACTGTGTCTGAGATATGCGTGTCAGACGACAGGGTGCGTGTGTGACGAGGATGGTTTGCTGATGCTTTCTCTATCAGCCGCGTGAGAGACTGTGTGTTACATTGGATCATTTCATGCCAAAAACAGATCTGGAAGTTTTCGCTCAAGGACTCGTTACATCAACTGCCTAACTTGAAGTCACCACACGACCTGCCAACCTTGGCCACTCCAGGCAGAAAGTCGATCGTTCTGCTGCCCCCTCACAGAATGGTGAATTCCATGACAAGATCAACGACGGTACTGCGTGGAATGGTACAGCTGGTATTGATGGAGTCGGCGCAAGTGCGGCGGGGGACGAAGGAAGCAATGGTGTTGGGAAGCCAGCGTCAAGGAGGAAGACGAGCCCAGAAGTAGAATGGAAATAAAGGAGAGGGAGCGCTGTTGCTGCTGCTATCGAGGGGTCTAGTTTGTCGAGGAAGAAGAGATGTGCGTCGATGCTTTCCTCTTCAAATACCTCAACTCTATCTGTCCCTCCCACAGTTCATACCTCAGTGCAATTATCCACCAGCAGCTTGCGTATATCACATCCTAATGGTAACGGTCCAGCTGCCTCCAGTAGCCAACCCCCAACCCCGGTCACGTTCCCTCCCAACATCTATCCAAACCCTGCCGTCTATGCCCAATTACTTCGCGTCGCAAAAGCCTGGAGAGGTGTCACTGCTCTGAACCCCCCTTCACCACTTTTATATCCGCCACTGAGGACTTATGATGACGGAGAATACACAAGGGTGTCACAAGGGTGAGTTGATATCTCTTCTATTACCTTCCATATCGTTTCTGCCACCCTTTCGCTTCAACGGATGTCGTATACAGGCGACTTTGTGCTTCCTTGTATGGATATATTCCTTCGCTGATCATAATGTAGGTACCGAGATCGATATGGTTACTCCATGTCACCTCTTGATATTATGACGCCAGTGATAATGGACGAAGCTGCCAGGGATGTTTATGTCCCTCGTACTGTACCACAGATCGACCCTTCCTTGTCTTGCTCTTCCGAACACTTGGACTCGATTGCCAGAACCCGCCGTCGCTAGCATCATGCACACCCACGAACCTCCGTCCCCCATCACCCAGATTACATGTTGCCTCGGACCCTTCGCCTTTTTCGCACATCTCTATTTATCCGTCACCACCTATATCCAATTCCATTTCAACCCCTGTACCTCGCTATTCACATCCGCACTCGTACATCAAGTCCCCTCTGGCGTCTTCCATGAACATTGATTGATCCTCCCACCCAACCGATAAGATTCTGGCGACCACCCTCTTAGCTCCCTATATGGCAGCAATCGTTCCCTCTGCTGCATATTTGGCTGACCCACTCAACGGCTATGCTCATCTCGGAATGGGAAAGCCTTAGGTGAGGCTGGTTGGAAGTGGATGGGAAGTTGGACCGGATGCACAAGGTGTCCGACCAAGACGATGGGCCTTCCACATCCAATTCTGATGCGGACTCGACGACTGTCTCTTTCGCATTGTTCACGTTGCGGGACTTGAGGGCAATGAGGAAATCGTTTTGGGGTGGGAATGGGATGATCAACATGCAGTGCATATGTTACCTGCGTTGATGGAAAGTCCTGGTTTGTTTGCGTGAGTCTCGTAGCTGTTCGCCATCCAAATTTCGGTTGCTGACTTGATTCTTGCGAATACCCCACTCTTCCCTATCGTGCGCGACGTGAACTATAACAGCCCAGCGCATCTACACCACTATCGGGCTCAATTTACATCGATTCTTCACGCTTTGAGCAGTACGTTCATGACCTGCGCCTGTGGGTCTTCGACGCGGGATTGTGCTGTTCGTCTTATGGAGCAAGTTGTCGAGGGGTGGTGGCCATGGCCTGGTGGGGAAATGGCATCCGAGGGATCCGAGGGAGACTCATCCGACGTCAATGCCACGAGCGAAGAGTGGGACGATGGAGTGGAGGACATTGATGTCGAGGGAGATGGCGACTCGGATGTGCGACAAAGTTGAAACTGGGGATTGGGCATGAATGTGGACATTGACATGGATGCGATGATTGAAGTTGATGGGTGGACACGACAGGTCAAGAAGTGCAAGGGACGGAAGGGGAGCAAAGTGGAGGATCCAACACGGGTGAATGGAGCCAAGGATGTGAGCGATGTTGCATCCTCCCCGATGCTGAAACCAAAGGCCAAGAAAGTGATTGACTTGGGTCCATTGGTGGGCACGAAATGGGGGTTCAGGACGCTGGAGAAGGTGCCGATGAATGGTGGAGATTGTGCCATCAAGCCTGCAGCCGTTTCCTCAAGTCAGGGCAGAGGAGGATCCACCTGTGGGTCGCAATTTTTTTATTTCCAACTTGTCAATGTTATGAAGATGATTACAAAGATGCCAATGCAAGGCAGTAGGATCTTATACATGTAGTACTGGAGCCATAATAAAAGCATACAACAACTTTTTTTTCTACTGATGCCCAAGTCCACTTTTACATAAGTTGTGTTAATCGAGATCATGCACTTGGGCCACCACTGGCATGAGTGAGGGCTGCCAGCATGTGTGATGCCACCACTGGCACCATGGTGGATGAATGAACTTGAAGTGTCCAAGTCAGTTTGACCCGTGAGAGTGCTGACATCACTGTTTACATAAGTCATGGTCATGTGAATACTGGAAGGGCTGGAACTCTGGGCTGAGATCTGGGTTGTCTGGATTGCCTGGAACTCTGGAATAGATGACCAAAAATCCTGGTATGGCCTGGAATCAATGGAAGACTGGAAGAGAAAAGCTAGTTTGCTGATGGATCCGCGTTCATGCAAGCGCTGGATGTCCTCGCTGACCGGTATGGTATTCGCCACATCTGGATATCTCCTTACAACTCTCAGGCAAACGGCGTGGTCGAGCGGCGTCATTTTGATGTCCAGGAGTCCATCATTAAAAGTACCCTGGGAGGGGAGGTTCGCTGGCCATTGACAGCTCACTTCATTTTCTGGGTGGAACGGATCACGATCCTAAAGTCCACTGGACTGTCACCGTACTTCATGGTACATGGTGTCGAGCCGCTCTTTCCTTTTGATCTCATGGAAGCGACATTCCTTGTTCCGGCCCCAGAAACTGACCCCGTTTCTAGATCCACTCTGATCGCTTGGAGAGCTCGTCAGCTCCAGAAGCAGTTAGAGGATATTGACAGTATGAAGGAGTGTGTCCTCAAAGCAAGGACTGCTTCTATCAAGCAGTTTGAGGCGCACTTCCCCAATCGAATCCGCGAGAACAGTTTTGGACCAGGTGAGATCGTCTTGGTCCGGAATACACAGATTGAAAAAGAGCTGAACTGGAAGACAAAGCCGTGCTACCTCAGTCCAATGGTGGTCCTCCAAAGGACTACTGGAGGATCGTACCTGCTGGCAGAGTTGGATGGATCTATCTCGAAGCTCTGGTATGCAGCCTTTCGGTTGCTGCTGTATTTTTCATGCACAAAAATATCTGTCCCTGTTACCGAACTGACCAGACTTGATGAGGAACTAGATGAGTATGACGCTGAGGAAGACATAGAGAACGAGGAAGAGAGCGAGGAAGCAGTCCACCAGGACTAGCTTCTGACAAAAACACTAGACGTCTCGAATCCGATGATCTGTTTCTACCCCGGGATTTGTCCGGTGATCTGTCTCTATCCCAGCTCATCGTCCGGAGGCTTCATATTCCGCGAAACACAAAACAAGTTACTAAAAACAAAGAACAGACACTTGTTACGGTAGACCTCTCCCCACTCAACCTCACCACAGATAAAAATCACTAGATGAAAACCCGAAAAACACCTTTACTTCACATGTCTCTGACACTTTGATCCGTTTCCGTTTCCGTTCGGATAAACCTGTTTCCGTTCTGGATAGAGTTAGTGGCTTCCACTGATGAATAGATGCGATAGACGATAGATGAAGACAAGCCGAGTGGTAGCTCGCAAACCGGTGTCATTATATGTCTTTAATCCTTTGATCTGATGTTTCTTTCTTCTGATTTGCTTTCTACCTCTTCTTACTTAGGGATCATACTCGGACTCACTCTCGGACTCAGACTCGGACGTGGATGCTGATGCCGATATACACGGATAAGGACTACTTTACAGGATGGGCGACTATATACGAGGATGGACGCTTCCCCCACTCACATTCCCAGCTGCAACTTCACCCTCTCCAACTCATCTTGCTGGGCAGACAAAAATGCCCCAGCTGTTGCTGCACGCGCTATAAGAAACAGTAATGGTGTGTATGGTAGAGTACCCTAGGTGAGACCAAGGATAATCAGAGAAGGTGGGTGCAAGTGTAAGACTCATCCCAGGGGTCTAAGGAAGGATGTATGTATGAGGAGGTGTAGCTATGACCTGACAGATCAGAGCGACAACGGATCCGGATGGCGTCCAACAGGTATCCGTGTAATCTGTGTACGGAACGGAAGACGGATAGGAGTATCCGGGACGGGACAGATAACGGATACAAAAAAGTGGAAGCGGATTGGTAGCGACAAGCTCCAAAGGCTTCAGAGATGAGACTCAGACAGATGGGAACTAAGCGAAAGATAGATTCCAAGCCTACAAACGACATAAGTCTTATAGTACTGAGGAATCGTCCTAATATAGGTCATATCCAATATGAAGCGAAGGCAGTGAAGGAAAAAGCTCATCAACCCTCGACGACTTTGTGAAGGGTCAGGAAAGACGAGTCCTAGTCCAAAAGGGTAGATATGGTCCATACAACAAGGCACTAACGTCCCTTGAGTACCAGTAGCCCGGTGAGCTGTCTGGATCTAGACCAGTCTAGACCGCTCTCTGTCTATCCGGTTACCGTAAAGGACGTTGCTGATGACGGGTACAAATGTCCGTTGTCCTAGAACAGTCAAAGACAGGTTATAAGAGTGATTCCGGAACGTTATAAGAGTCGTCAACCCGATCTGGTCAGCACGGAAGATCTGGAAATGGAACGGATTAAACGGATACGCATGGAATGATCACGGATCACACTCGGATTGGATGTGGACTCGGTGGAACTCGATGAAGATGCTCCTGGGGCTCCTAGAAAGTGGGGAATACCAGATATGTAACTGTAGGGAGCTCTCAGCTCCTACAGCGCCTCAATGTCCTTGAAGTACGCTCGAGACGTAAGAAGCTTTGTCTCGAGAGCGAGGATCGACTGCTTCACTTCTTCAATCGTTGCGGCCGACGCGACTGGCTCCTTCACAGTCTTGGCCTTCTTCCGGGGCGTCTCGCTGTCATATACCAAGATAGGCAAGTCGAGGGGATCCACCGAGGACTTGCCCTTAGACGGACCTGCACTTGCGGATGTGCTGTCACTGACTTCAGCGGTGGGATAACAACGTATGGAATCCGAGCTACGAATGGATTAGCACCCGGATATAGATTGCTGTCTTGTTGACGTACCAGGAGCCTTACCCTTCGAGACCGGCTCGACCTCCTTCGCTGCACCACCCTTCATCCCCCTTCCCTTTGACTTGTTGTTACGATTTCATCCTTTCTTTCTCCTTTCATTGGCTAATGTATCGTATGATTCTCTTTCCTTTTTCCATTTGCTCATCGTATGACACCACTTTATTATTCGTACAGCCTCGACTGTGCACAGCTG
>JBBPSU010000323.1:0-14668 GCA_038093755.1 Tylopilus microsporus | reverse complement strand
GTAGGTTTGCTGGATGGAATGTTGTGGTTGATGGCTCTGACGACGGACTCCTTTGGTGCTTTTGGATCTTGCTAGAAGAGGGCGGGATGATGATGTGGAGACCGGTGGTGGCATGAGAGGGTGCTGTTGAGCAGAGCATGTGTCTGCGAGGGAAGGCCACCAGACTTACCTGGGTGGTTGAGACGAGCACAAATGATGGGAGTGAGACAGAAAGACTTGTTCTATTACATTAGGAAGGCTTCCCTGGTATATATACTGTCTACTAAGCATCTAAGCAATCCCCAGAGGGTATCCGAAGACCTTGCTGCATCTGCATGCCTTATTACATAAGGTCCGGACTATATCTGGTACGGATGTACCGAGTCCGGTGCAGTGCGATGCGGAGTCTGGTGTGGACTAACTCTGGACAGTCACAGACTATGTCTGGATGTTCTTCATACTACTTCTAGTCTAATGGGGGCGTATGTACTAGGTACCCTACTTATCTATTCGACACTCCCCCTCGCTAAGTGCGTGGTAAGCACGCATGCGGAATAGGAATGGGATCAATGAAATTGTCTGTTTGAGTAGGACCTTGCTTGTTTCCTGACAAGCAGAATTGGACGTAAATCATGTCCGGGTTTTGTTAAGGGCGAGCGGATCCGTGTGATCTGTCTAGAGCGGATGCTCAGGGTCATGTATTCCGTTTCTGTGGCAAGTGTAGGTGTAAGCTGGGAATGGGACTTCCAGCTGACTGTTCCGTTGGCCAGTGTGGGGTAGTATCTGGGTTGTGACCGGCGGGTTACTGGTTCAGATGCCTTAATTGGAGTCGGTGAATGCGGTGGTGCCAGGTTCCGGACTATCCGTCGAAGACTAGTGCATAGGGTTGCGTTCCGATGAGGTATTGGAGGATATGTGGCACGTTGTCCAGGTATTCCTGTGACGGGTTTGTGCTATGACGGGAAGGTGTCGTCAAGGCGTAGGATGTGTCCGGTGTTGTTCCGAGCATGATGTAGGGGTGACCCTATGACGGACTGATAGCGGAATGTCCGCATCGGATTGACAGGCTTGCTGTCCGGTTGAGGATAGTGTCCTGCAGGGAAATGGGAATGTGTGAGCCGTGCGCGGATTTGCATATCACAACGGTCGATGATCATCTCCAGGTATGCGGTTGGGTCTGTTAGGACTTTCCGGCCTTTGAGGTGCATCAGCAAATCCCATTTTCCCAAAAAATTCCCATAATTTTCAGTAGTGTCTCATAGCATCACTGCATTTTCATATTTAGTTAAAGTACAACAAAGCTGCATAGTGCCCTAGTAAACTTTATTGGGGTGGTAAAAATGGGGTGGAGCAGTCCATAGCATTATAGCTTACTGCCAGTGGGTATGGTACAAAGTGACCACTAGCATAGCCCATTCAACCTGAGTGATGATCTAAGTGATGATCTAATTGATCTAAATCAGGCATCAGACTGTCATGCAAGGCTGATTATGTCATTCAACTTGAATGCTGCGAGCATTGTCACGGTCAAAACCATGATCACAGTCGTACAAGTAGTCCCTAATACTCTATGTACTAGTATGCAGTGTGACGGACGATCCAGCTTGTGTTAACAATCTGAGCAGCAAGTACAACAATCCTAAGATGCGCATTAGGGACGGTCAGCATTACGATGAAAATACTTGCAAGTTGGGAATGGACTCCTCCAGCAGCTAAACACTGGTTACGGAAACTCAAACACAGATATCAAAGAGCGGGTTGCACTGGGTATCGCACCCTATCAGGTATCTAGGTATCCTAATGGCCTTCCAACATTTAGAGCAACTCGATTGCATAGAGTCAAGATCAAGTGGCAATCGGTGCAGTCGAATAACTCTGATAAGGCTGAGCATTCGTCGGGATCATTGAGTGAGGGAATCCACAACTGCCCTTGCCCTGCAGACACGACGCGATGGCAAGGCCGGTGTTCTGACCTTCGAAGTAGGCCCCCTGCAAGAAACCTGGCGTAAGAGCATGTCAGTAATCATTTCGAAGCGCGTTTGCACGAGTGACGAACCAAAGTACTCAATGCTGGTAGCTTCGCCAGCAAACGCGGTTATTGAGTGTTGCTTCAAGTTATCCGAATGTCCCGGGACATAGGATGGTCCCCAGTTTGAATACGAGCTGCGGAACAACGGGTGAGAATGCCAAGCTGGCATGTGAATAGCAATCGGGTTGGGGACGGTGGTGTTGGGGTACATGGGCTGCAGAACCGCCATGACTTCCAATTGGAGTTGACCAGTAGTGAGCTGTTCGATGTAGAGAGACCAATCTCCCTGGAAGCACGTGAGAGCAAGAATTGTCTTAGCTGGGCATTTACTTACAGTGACCGTGTGTCGACGTGATGCATTGGCACAGACAGCCCTCACGATGAGTCGGTGTGATGGTGCTGTCATAGGTAGTGTTGTCGAAGCCACTGCCAGTGGCATGGTGAAACGTCCTAAATGTCGACATCACGCGTTCACACTTTGGCACGTGACATGGGGTCGATGATTCACTCAATACTGTACATACGCCAGGGTATAGTAATGCATAATGCACATGTACATAGGATATATGGTGAGAGCACATATGAAAGACAGCATAATGGGAACACTGGATGTGTTAATCCAGGCGTATGGACACTGCGGTGAGACGATTCAAGCCTAAATCCTCCAAAGTAATGGTACCTGGAAAGAACAGACGTCAGTGAGTCAGAAATATCATACGGTCGAGATGTACCATCCGGGTTGCGGTGCGTTGGCTGGATTCCAGGCTGAATCGACGGAATGGGCTCTGCTAACCCATGACGCTTCATCGCGACCCTTATTGACCCAACATCAAGTTCCACGTTATGAGCTGTTTCATTGGTGTTCTGCGCCAGAAGTCAGTAAAATCTTGCAATACTCTCATGTTGATTCGCACGTGATTCTGCTAGAGCCTGTTCGGCTCAACACACCTCCCTTTGTGCACGTGCTACGTTGAGAACAACAAGCGCTCCATCGTTCGTGAGGCCGGAGTCGTGCTGCGCATCGTGTCAACAACAACCTAGAGTAGAAAGCTTGATGACAAATGGGAGAGCTGATGACACGGTGGATTTCATCCATCAGCCCTAACTTTGGCTGTAATTGACCGATTCCGGAACCCATGGTGAAAGGAGGGGAGGAATTCAGGCATGAGATTCGGAACATAGACTCGGGGAGCATGTGGTGAATTATGTACAAGGTTGTGCTGAAAGTTGATGGTAGCTTAGACCAAAGTTTGAGCCGAGTCGAAACTTTACCACGCGTCTGAGTCACACCATGCCCCGCTGCCCCAGCTGCGGCAAGGGCGGCTTCAAGGACCACATCACCGTTGCAAACCACATGAGCCAGCCGACTACTGGCTGCAACACATGGGTTGACAATCTCGTTTCCCTACGGGATAGCCTCAACCTTCCACCAGCTCCAAATCCATGCGACCACCATGTCCCCGCTGCTCCTGAATCACATCTAGACTCTGTTTCATTTTCGGAAGATGACATGAATGTTGATCCCAACACCAACTCCAGCCCAGACCATTTGCGTGAGGCTCCTCATTCACCGCAAGGGGGATTACAAGCGGAGACTTGCGAATTATTTCCGGATGCAGCGCGAGTATATTTCACCGGGCCCACTTTCATGGATTGCTTCGATACAGATCGATTCAGTGAACAACAACTCAGCAACCTCTACTATCCATTTGCGTTGCGTGAAGAGTGGGAGCTAGCTCTATGGCTCCTTCGTTCCGGACTGAGCATGAGGGCGATTGACGATTTTCTGAAATTGCCGATGGTAAGTCCAATGCTTCAATCTCAATATGGCGTTATTGAACCAGATTCCAAGGTGAAAATGCTCCGGCTGTCTTTTTCTACAGCGAAAGAACTTCGCGGCAGAGCTGAGCTCCTTCCCGGTGGTCCTCGCTGGCATGTAATGGAGCTGCAGCCTTCACACCCCACCAAACAACCCGTTTATCTCTACTGGCGTGATCCGTTGGAGTGCATCGCGTGGCTTCTACATCATCCCCTGTTTCGCAGTCACCTGGACTGGGTCCCCCGACACATATACAAGACCCCCGGCAAGCAGTGCCGCATGTATACAGAGTGGATGACGGGCGATCAAGCATGGAACATGCAGGTACGTGCTTCCTGTCGACTACTAGTATCGATATGCCTCACTAAGGATTTATCCATAGTCCGCCCTTCCTGCGGGTGCAACGCTTCTCGGCGTGATTCTCTCGTTGGACAAGACCAATATCATGACACTCTGTGGGGGCAGAGTTGCCCACCCGCTACTCATTAGCATCGCCAATATCAAGATGTCCAAACGCCTCAAATTATCATCCAACTCGTTCATGCTGACCGCTCTTTTACCCGTCCCGAAATTTATTCACAAGAACAAACACATGCGAGGCGTCTTAGAGGCCAGAATGGTCCACCAATGTCTCGATATCATCCTCGATCCACTCAAGCGCGCTGCCGAGCATGGCATCATGCTACCGGATCCCGCTGGCCACGTGCGATATTGCTTCACCCTGCTCGCCAGCTATATTGCGGACACGCCCGAAGCTGCCATGCTCGCATGCGTCGGAGGCAAAACATCACCTGTAACTATGGCAATGTTCAAGCAATTTGGTGACCCCTTCCGCCATGAGCCATGGACGAGTTCAACGACTATCGCGCAGCTTCAAGCAGCGAAAGTCAAAGCCGATCCCTCCAACCTGGAAGTGTTCTTTCGTGAGGCGCAGCGCTTCCGTCTCAACGGTGTCAGCGAACTGTTTTTCCGCGATTTTCCTTTGTCATGTCCCAGCCTTTTCCTCACCCCCGAATTACTGCACCAGATACACAAGGAATTCTGGGACCACGATGTCAAATGGTGTCTTATCGCCATTGGCGCATCTGAACTCGACTTCCGACTCTCCGTTTTGCAACCCACGTCTGGCTTCCGCCATTTCAAGTCTGGCATTTCCAAACTCAAGCAGGTCACTGGGCGCGTACACCGTGACGTCCAATGGTATATCGTCGGCATGATTGCCGATGTTGCTGATCCTCACTTCGTCGTGGCCATCTGCGCACTGATGGATTTTTGGTACCGTGTTCAAGCTTATCACATCAACAACAATGAACTTCGACACATCTCTTCTGCCCTTGACACGTTTCATGCAAACAAGCAATCTATCCTCGACTGTGGAGCACGGTGTGGAAAGGGGAACAAACCCATCGACAACTGGTACATCCCCAAGTTGGAACTTATGCAGAGTTTTGTGCCAAGCATCAAGCAACTTGGCGTTGCTATCCAGTGGACCACTGACATCACAGAGCATGCTCACGTGTCCGAGATCAAGACGCCTGCCAGAGCTAGCAACAATAACAATTACGACCCTCAGATTTGTCGGTTTCTAGATCGAGCAGAAAAGTGCCAGACGTTTGATCTCATGACATCAATCCGGGAGAACGATTTCTCAAAGCCTTCGACAGATGCGTTGGAGCCCGATGGCAGTGACACTGGCGAGGACGACAGCGATGAAGATACGGATGACCTTGCTGATAGACTCACTTCTGCCAGATCCTTGGCACGTCCCCCGACAAACTACTTTGCTGTATCTGCGCGTCTCCGCGACAAAGACCCAGCATCTGTCCCCCATCCCCTCCGTACATTCCATGTCGGCTCTACGGCTATCAATCTCGCCTATGATCCTGCGATAAGGTGCATCGGCGTTGATGAGGCGGCTGAACTATTTTCTCTTCCAGACTTGCGACCCACTCTTGCTGACTATCTCGCCCGCGAGAAAGCACAAGGTCCACTGGTTCATACCATCGGGGGACAGCGCCATGCTGCGCCCACTTCAGCACTACCATTCAATGACCTGCAAATCTGGTTTAAAATCTGCCTACAGAATCGTCCGTTCCATGATACAGCCGATATCCTCCCTGCTCAAACTCTCTTTATCTCCCCTCCTGACAAGGAATGGACCGTTGGGCGGTATGATGCCGCTTTTATCCAAGCCGATGCAGGCGCTGACTGGCCTCAGGATGGGCTGAAAGGTAAGGCAAATAATTTCCCAACAACAGAAACTCACGGCAATTTAGGACACATTGTGGGTCAGTTGTGGTGTATCATGCGTCCGTTGGGTGACTTGAAGACTGGGATTCAGTGGCCTTGGGAAGACAAGCTTTTGGTTTACATCCAGCGATTCGACATAAGCGGCGAGGACACTTCGTCGCAGCTCAAGATTCTCAAACGAGCCAAGAGAACGAATGGTCAGCGTATGGGAGACGTGCTTCCTCTTCATCAGGTACGGGCGTTCGCCCACCTCATTCCGCGTTATGGGGCATCTGCGGATCCCCACTTGACCTCACGGAACTCTTTCGAACATTCTAACCAATTTTTTCTCAACAAATACTTTGATAAGGATACCTACTTCAGTCTCACTAGTGTCACTCGCGATGCATAGAAGTAGCCTATACATTCTTTCCCCAACTAAACCTATATACTAGCTTGCAGTCTTGTATCATCCAATCCGCTGTGTCGTCAACGCCTGTTATGTAATACGAGGCAGTGCACTGTGTATGGCGACACGTCAGCACGAGATACCCCAACAAGAGCTTCAAGTTATGCCACCGCGGACTCGAGACATCAAATGCTCGACAATAGATGGAATATACAAACCCTTTGGCTCTTACCCCCTTCCGAAAGACGGCAGAAAAGTGACATCCATGGACTCATTCACCACCCGCGAGCTCGAAGGCTCTATCATCCATGAGAGCCTTTGTGATTGCTCAGATGCCAGCCCAAGTCCCTTTGGGTACACAGTGCAAGTTATTTTCCGTTCCTTCGCCTCCCGTGCAACGTCGTTTCTACCACTGCAATCCGGCGCCCAGTCCCTTACTGTCCCATTTCTGCAAATCCCGGATGACGTCGGTACCGTCCTTTCGCCCCGTCCTCACCCGCCTCAGTGGCAACTCTATGATCCTGTTGCAAAACGTTGGAAGTGGCCAGTCGACCTCACTTCTGATCTACCGACACAACCAGATCTCCCACAACCTGGAGCGCTGGCTGTCGCCCTCACCGCTGAACGATCTCTCGCTGCATTCTTCAACGCAGTCACAACTGCTGTCAAAGCTCTTACCCCCGGTATCGGTGGTGATAGACGTCGCTGGATGTCCAACTGGAGCAACAAGCCAATTCCTGAATCATCCGGAGGTTATCAACGCAAACCGGATCTAGTTCTTGTCGACGAAGCCGCCGAAACACTAGACGAGGTCACTTGGCAGAGTCCCAAGGTGATCGCCGAGTACACGAAAGAAGTATACCAGCCAGCCAAACGTCTTGGGAAGATGATGGATACCAAAACCTATCTCACCTTTGTTGAACAACCATGGAGGCGATTTGTCTTAGGGTTGTCGATCTGCGCTGGCGAAGAACTTCGCCTTCACTTTTACGACCGCTCTGGCGGCGTCATTACCCCTCCTTTCAACATCCACAAGCAGCCTGATCATCTAATCTACATCCTTTCCGCACTCTCGTTTGGTTGTCGCGGCTATATCGGCTTTGATCTAAGCATGGAGATCAAGCCCATGCCCGCTCGCCTCCGCGCCCTGCTTTCTCCTTCGTATCAAATGCAGCCTACTGCCGTTTCCCCGGCTCAGACCCCAGCAATCCCCCTTCCTCCTCCAGAACCACCTTCCTCCTCTCCTGTTTCGCCGGCCGATACTCATACGATCATTGGGAGGATGCTAGTCGGTGAGGTGTGGTTTGACCTCATCCAGATCCTCTTTTCCAGTCCTGGCTTTTTGGGTAGAGGAACTGTATGCTATCTCGCTCGCAAAGACAACATCTACTACGTCATCAAGGATTACTGGGTTCGAGTGTCACCCACTCAAGACGTACTCAATGAGGTCAAGATGTTGACGCGCCTCGCACATATTGACGGCATACCTAAGCTGCATGCCCATTGGTTTGTGGAGTGCGAGGGAGATACAGACTCGTCCACGCGCATGCAAGACGGCACGGACAGATACAGGAGGGAGAAATGGTGAAAGTGTATGAAGTTTCCCCGGCTCCATCTACGTTTGGTCATGACGCCTTGTGCCCGACCTATTACCATGTTCAAATCCAAAAAAGAACTTGTCTCTTCATTCCGAGACATTCTCCGAGGTATGACAACTTTAACAGCTCTCGCAACTTGAATGTGAACTCACCAAACTGTGCAGTTCTGGAACAAGCGGCAGCTCTCAATGTCCTACACCACGACTGCAGCCTCAACAATACGATGATCGAAGATCTGGAGAATGGTACTTCACGCGGTTTTCTCATTGATTGGGAATTCGGCGTTGAGGTGAATAGTGAGAATAGTTACCCTGTAGGTGGTACCGTAAGTCGACCGAATGTATGAGATTCTGTACATTGCAATTCATGAACACCCCTGTAGGGAACGATTCCATACATGTCCATCAACCTTCTTAATCAGCTCAAAGATATGACGCGCTCGGCTTCCTCCCGATCCTCCCGCAAGACCGCTTCCAACAACCGCTCATTTAGCGACAACATGCGTGTGAAGCACACACACGCCGACGACATCAAATCATTGTTTTACGTCTTTGTCTGGATCATGATCATGTATGATGGTCCGCTCGGTCGCCAGCGCCCAAACAATGATCCCGAGAAGACGATTCTCGGTCCCTGGAACAACGGCGATGCCACAGCCGCTCTCGTTGGTGCTGGTGATGCCAAGTCATCTTTCATTCTCACAGAAGCCCATAGGAAGGACTTTCACGAGCAGGTTTCCCCCTATTTTCAAGATCTGCTTCCCCTTGCAGACAATTGGCGGGTGCTGCTCGCAAAGAATATGAATGTGTCGGAGAGCAGCCCACAGTTATGTTTTGGAGACGTGTTACCTATTTTTGATCAATTTTTGTCTGACATGCCCGGAGAGAAACCCTCGGAGATGATGAGAGCGGTGCAACACGTGCTAAGCGATTATGCAGAGATCCGGTTGCCCTCCCAATCTTCTTCCAATCCGAGTCAGTTGGAGGTGGACACACTTACACTGATTCAGATGTCCAAGAAGCGACTGTCCGAAGACGTCAGGAGCATGGACAACCCTCCGGTGCCTTTTAAGCGATTTAAACATAGTCCTATGTAACTTTGTCTTCTCGCGTATATTACTATATATGTACTTGTTGCCATGACTCGGCCTGACTCAATTTGAGCTACTACATGTTTTACCTCATCTGCCTCAATGTCCTCGAACCCACTCCGTTCCCACTATAAATCTCGCCATGCCAGTAATCGAGCTCGCTGCGGATCCTTCACCTTCCGACTTCAGCCCCGACCTGCATCTTTCTTTGTCATGACTCGTCCAGATGTCGCTGTGTCGTCCAGAAAGAAGACCAACAAGTCTAAGCGTTGTACCGAAGGCGATGACTCTACACTCTTCCAGAAGCGTCCGAAAAGTGCACTCGATGACGACGCCAAAACGAGTCAACCTGTTGGGGCCCTGGGGCCTCGTCGTTCAAACAGGTCAGGCGCAGGATCTGGTGGAAGGGTTTACCATCTGGAGAAAATCAGAGCAACATTGGAGTCTCAGGTTAAGCAGCCACAGTCTGCGACTAATTTTCCTGAGGATGTTGTCGACAATCCTCTCGCTCCAGAGAAGCGTTCCAAAGGAGAACACGGAAGGAAACAGGTAATACATACGTCTTTCAAAGAGCGAGCTAACCGATTTTATAGGTTAACCCCCCGCCGCCATACGACTCTCCAGTGACTATCACAGATACCTCGGGTCCACCATTCCCCGCCTTTCATCAGCGTGCCTCAGGCTTGGATTCCCAGCGCTATGGCTTCCATGCTCCTATTTCTCAGTCCATTCCCAGTGCCCCTTCGATTGCCAGCGGTGGACCTCAACCTGTAGGCAGTCCGGCCTCTAATAATCAGGCTGGGTTCGTAAGCCCGACATCACGGCCCCTCTCAACACAACCTTCAATGAACCCTTCATGGTCGCAGTTTCCCAACATCCCTTCGATCGCCAGCGGTGGACCTCAACTTGTAGGCAACCCGGTTCCTAGTGCTCAGGCTAGGTTCGTGGGCCCGACATCGCAACTTTTCTCAAGTCCACCTTCTGCGATGAATGTTATGGGAACGGAGTCTTCAAAGTCGCAGTTTGTTGATCCTCGCTTTGCTCCAAAGCAAGCTCCCACCCAGATCCCGGATAGGCTGATTGATCCGGTTCTCCTATCTGATCGTGGTGCTAATAAGTGGTCTCTGCAGAACCAAGGTGATGACTCGGACGAGAACTCTGAGAAATCATCGACCGATTCTTTTTCTCGCAACGAAAAGAACCTGGACGATGAGGAAGATGAGGGCGAAGTGGATGGCTGGGGTGCAACTAATCGACGAGAGACTACTCACCCAGGCAAGTATTTCGGCTTCCTAGAATGCGAGCTCATGATTTTTTGTAGGTTTTTCTGGTGAATTGAACCAGCTTGTGCAGAATCCAACCCGTCATGCCTCGCTTCCACCAGATCCACCAGAGTTCGAGTATTCATGCGAACATGATGAAGATGATGAAACAGCTCTACGAAATCTTCGCCAACCGGAAGGTGCACAGTTACATGTACGTCCACATACCAGCATCTATTATTCAAGTTGCTCACGTTAAGTCCAGGACGACGCTGACAACGAGATTGCCGATGTCCTTGAGCGTCACTATCGAACCAACGGACGCCCTTCTGCCCCAGACCCCGATCGTCTCGACACTTCGGGAGGCAATGCTTTCCACCAATCTGGTCCACCCTCCGCCCAAGGACCAGTGAGTGTCAATTCGCGTGCGCCCAGGAATTCCAAGAAACCGAAGGATCAACCACCTTCTCCCGACACGCTCGCATACTATCTTCCCATCTGGAAGGATTTTCTCGAAGAAGCAAAGCGAGACTGCCGGGTTGTCCATGCGATAGACAATCCGTTTCCGTCCAAATCCCGTGATCTTAAAGGATCGGTTACAGAATCACTGGTCACTTCTGTTGTCGAGTGGACTGATCGTGGCACGAAATTCGAGCAGGGTGGGTGATCACAAGTTCATCGTGTTCGCGCTTCTATTCTAACCTTATTTGAAGAGATCGTCTGGTCGGACCACAAAGTTCACATGGCCAATCTGGTAAGTCTTTCATTCATATTAGCTCATCTTATTTAATGCCTTCCAGCTTCTTGCAGATATATCTACGTGGCGCTCGGAACTGAAGTCAGTCGCACTCAGGAATGCCCCAGCTATGTACGGTCTGGTCCCCCCCTCGGATGTTCGACAAGAAGATCGACTTGAATGGGTCAAATCTGCAGCCAACAAGCTTCTCCATGAATCATTGTTCTTGTGTGGAGGGTTCGACGAAAATGTAAGCCATTTGATTCTTTGTTTTTTTCTCTCTCTTAACCAACACTCCAAAAAGGGGAAGACCAAAAACTTCGCGAACCTGGCACTTAAAGAAACCCTCGTCGAATTTTTCTACACTGGCTCTCATCGCATCGCGGACAAACGTCCTGACCTTTTTCGGTGTGGCATTCCCATCCCTTGTCTGGCGCTTGTCGCAGCAGCGGTATACCTATATTTTTTTGCCCTCATTGCATGCTGACATTATATTTTAGTATAATTGTGTTCTCAACGGTTTCGCGCGCAATGGTTCTGTGAAACATATGCCCCATTTCTCGGTGAAGGGTTATTTTTCTATTTACTATGGCTTAGTTTCCATGGCATCGGACCAGGTACTGAAGCATCCATACCACGGGCCCCGACTTGGGCAACAGTTGGTACAGTGGGGTGAGGAGGGCTGGTTAGTTTTCTTTGCATCTGAGAGTGTGTCTGCTCACATGCTCACATCAGGGCTATGTTACAACAAGTCGATACTCAGGTCCAGCGCCATGATCACCTCGTTGCGGTATTGGATTGAAGTATAGACGAGTCGGATGGCATTTCCTCATACGGTAGTTTTCCTTGTCGCATGTTATGTTGTGCTGTGTATTCCACGTTGTGTTATGCAATGATTGGTTGTTTGATTCATGCCAAGGTCTGACTCGGAGTCCTGTGATATGACCAAGACTTAAGAGTGCTAGCAATGACTGGGGTGCACAGGTAGTGTTGTGAAGTGTGTGCAACAATACTTGTCTGGTATAGCTGTTGTTGAAGTGTGATCTTGATAGCAGTCCATTGTGACCCAAAGCACACAGACATGATTGAACTACCTGTCAAGCCTGGACCTTGCTGCAATGCTATAGTCACTTGCTAACACTAGCAAGCACTCTAGAGCTCAAAGTGATCTACTGATGTCTATAGTGAGCCGCTCCGGAGGTATGCGCGGACTTGCATGGATCTATGATGGATGTGTTGGCGAGTGAGGCTAGATGCGCCTCCTTCTTCTTCTTCCAGTCAGCAGCACGTTTATTGCGCTTCTTCTTGCATTCAGATGTAGATTGCTCATTGTCCTTTCCTACACTTTTGTTGGAATCCGACGAATTGTCCTTGTCGGCATCTTGTTGAGCGGAAATTTGAGGTTCCCGCCCATTCCGCTTTACAACGGATATCTTATTCGTGGACTCTCTTCGTCTGGACTGATTTCCGCCGCTTTTGCGGGATTGGGTTTGTTGCCAATGAAGGATGGCGGCCTGCTCTACGTTTGTTACGGTGAGTGCGTAGGGACCAGATGGGGATGCGGAGGTGTCGGATGACTTGACACCCACGGACTGATTAAAGCTGTGGGCAATGAAATCCATCTCCTTGGGTAGCTTCGCCAGGAGCATCATGGCTTCGACTTTGTCCAATAGTGGATGGTTGAGCACGCAGAGATGTGCGAATAGTCCGATGATTTTAGAAAAAGCGGGGGCCGGATTGGAGTCGCCGGGGATGGAGGCATCCAGCAGTTGTTTGAACTCTGTATAGATTCCGGCCATGCCCGGAGTGGCATACTTTTCGCAGAGGGTTCTCCACATATCTCCGGCGGTAAGGCAGAGAGAGAGGGATTGATGGATGGCTAAGGAGACGCGGAGCTTGATGTAGCCCATTGACTTGATATTGTCGGTCTTCCAGGTGGCAATCACGTCATGGTTGGTAGTGCCGTCCGTGTCCGTGATGAGTTCTGGTTCGGAGTTGATAACAGTGCTCCATCGGTTGTCAGCCTGTAGAAAGGCCTCCATGTCCAAGGCCCAAGCGGTGTAGTTTGAGCCGTTGAAGACTCAGACGAAGTTTGCGAGTTGTGAGGTCATTTTGTTTGAGAAGCTGGGGGGTATGTGTAAGTTTCCGGTAAATCCGTCAGAAATAAACAAGCATGGGTTCCCCCTCCGCAGCTCTTTATGACCTCGGACTTCCAGCGGAATTGTTCTCGCTGTCGACGGAATGGTCTCGCCGCGTCCCTTGGACTTCCAGCGGAATGTACTCGCTGTCGGTGGAAGGTACTCGCTGTGTCCCTCGGACTTCATAGCGGAAAAAACTCGCTATGAGCAGAAAAACATTGCTCTGAGTGGAAATGCTTCGCTCGGGTCCGGATTTTGTAATTACAGTGGTATAGATACATCACTATGTAGGTAGGGTCATGGCGGGATGGGACATCGCCGGAGTAAAGTCCTTAGTCACATCGGAGGTTGGAATGTCCATCAACCCTTAGTGCAGACCAGGCAGGAGGTGGCACAGCGCTTTGGACGATGCATCGGAGAAGCGCTGCTGCTACTCGGGGCTCATAACCTGTCGAGCAGAGCATGTGTCTGTGAGGGAAGGCCACCAGACTTACCTGGGTGGTTGGGACGAGCACAGATGATGGGAGTGAGATAGAAAGACTTGTTCTATTATATCAGGGAGGCTTCCCTGGTATATATACTGTCTACTAAGCATCTAAGCGATCCCCAGAGGGTATCCAAAGACCTTGCTGCATCTGCATGCCTTATTACATAAGGTCCGGACTATATCCGGTACGGATGTACTGAGTCTGGTGCAGTGCGATGCGGAGTCCGGTGCAGACTAACTCCAGACAGTCACGGACTATGTCCGGATGTCCTTCGTACTACTTCTAGTCTAATGGGGGCGTATGTACTAGGTACCCTACTTATCTATTCGACAGGTGCTTGAGTTGGCGCTTGTGATCTTGAATTTGATGATTCACACTGCATGGTGTGCAAGTGGTGGCCCAAGAAGGGGCAAGCTTTTGATGGAGTGCCAGGCTACACTTGACCTTCTGTCGCTTGCACTCACTGCATACTCCCTGCTTGGTGCATTGAATACATCTTGTTCCTTGTCTGTTGCAATTGTCGCATGCGGTCCGATTGTTGATAGTGTTGGCAGGCTTTGTCAGATTTGGCACTGCTGATGGTTGCCGGGGAGTTGATTCCGAGCACTGGCATCCCCTTGTCTTTGCTGAAGGCCCATCAATTCTTAGTAACAAGTGGCCCCTGCCAAATGACTCTGTCAACTTCAGGCAGGGCGTCGACTGCGAAGAACTGCTGACAACAGCAAAGGTTAATATGAGTGAACCTCAATGCAAATGTCATCACACACCTTTTCACCTCGCTGTCAAAATCCATATTGATTTCTACATCCTTTTCCTTTTCCTTTTCCTTTTCCTTTTCCTTTTCCTTTTCCTTTTCCTTTTCCTTTTCCTTTTCCTTTTCCTTTTCCTTTT
>JBBPSU010000322.1:0-14710 GCA_038093755.1 Tylopilus microsporus | reverse complement strand
ATGAAGATGAAAGAGGAAGTCCGGTAATGAAATCAACAGAGATATCTTCCCATGGATGTTCAGGGATAGGAAGAGGTAGAAGTTTTCCTGCCGGTGCTTTTTGCTTACCCTTCGTGAGGGCGCACGTCTGGCAAGAATCTACGTAAAGTTTGGCATCTTTAGTGATACCGGGCCATGTGAAGTATCGAGAAAGGAGATGAATTGTGCGTGCCTGTCCAGGGTGTCCTGCAATGGGAGCGTCATAACAAATGTTTAGGAGTTTCGTGCGAAGAGAAGGGGGAACGAAGGTTTTTCCAGAGTTATTTTTGAATATTTTTTCCTCATCGTTAAAGGTGAAACCTTCTACGTCCCCTGAAATTTTCTGTGATTCGGAGATTAGTTCGTCGTAAAAGGAAGAAGATAGGGAAATATTATTGATTTCTGGAAATATGGTGATGTTAGTGTTATGGTCTGTTACCGCATCACCGTGATCTGGTCTTCGCGATAGAGCGTCTGCCCGACCATTTGTTGTTCCTGGCTTATAGCACATCGTATAGTTGAATTCTTGAAGGAGTGCATGCCATTGTGCCTGTCTGGGGGATAAGGTTTGTGGTTTTCGCCAATATTCTAGATTTTTGTGATCTGTCCAGATCTCGAAAGAAACTCTTCCAATGAGGTAATGGCGCCATTCTTTGAGAGCGCGAATGACCGCCAAGAGTTCTTTGTCATAGATTGGATAATTTCGTTCTGCGCTATCAAAGGAATGAGAGATAAATGCCGTTGGTCGCCACAAACCGTCTTCTTCTTTTACAGATAGAACTCCTCCTGTCGCGATGTCACTGGCGTCCGTTTCTACTCTTATTTCTTTATCTTGATCGGGGTATGTGAGGAGCGGTGCCTTGGTAAAGCATTCCTTAAGGTCGTTGAATGCCTTTTTTTGCCTTGGTCCCCATTCGAAAGGCGTGTCTTTTTTGGTGAGATCGTTTAAGGGTCTGGCAATGTCAGCAAAATTAGCAATGAAACATCGATAATAATTGCAAAGGCCGAGAAAGCCCTGCACTTGTTTGAGTCTCGTTGGAGTTGGCCAGTCGAGGACTCCGGCCACTTTCGATTTTTGCATTTCAACGCCTTCTTCCGATACAACCATTCCAAGGAAGTCGACCTTCTTTTGTTCAAAGTGGCATTTTTCGGGTTTGACATAGAGGTCGTTTTCTTGCAGTCGTTGAAGAACTTCTTTGACAATTCTTCGATGTTCCTCTGTTGGTCTTCCTTTGGTGAAGATATTACAGTCGTTCATGAAGATGATGACGACCGTGTACATGTCGTTAAAGACGTCATTCATCATCTGTTGGAACGTAGATGGTGAATTAGTCATTCCAAAGTACATTACCAATGGTTCATAAGAACCGAGAGGAGTAACAAAAGCTCCTTTCCATTCATCACCTTCTTTGATTCGGATATTGTTGTATCCCCATCGAAGATCCATGGTGGTGAAGAGGTCAGCACCTTTGAGTCGATCTATGAGTTGAGGGATTAACGGTAAAGGGTAAGCGTTCTTGATGGTCCCGTCATTGAGATAGCGATAATCAATCACCATTCGTTTTTTACCATCTTTCTTTGGAATGAAGAATACGGGTGACGTTTGAGGGGATTTGGAGGGTCGGATATAACCTTTCTTGAGTTCTTTTTCGATGAACGTTCTAACTTCTTCCATATCTAAGTCAGATAAGGGAATGATTCTACCCTTTCTTGGTTCAAAATCGGGTTTGAGATCAATAGCATGATCCCACGGTTTCCTTATCGGCATTCGTTCCGATTCATTCTGTGAAAAGACGTCAAGGTAATCGTGATATTGAACGGGTACCTTTTCTTTTAGTCCTTCTTCGATGGCTCGTTGAAATACGGAAGCCGGTAGTCGATCCCTTTGTCGGAATTTGCATTGATTGGTACATCTAGAAAACATTAGCTCTCTTTTTACCCAGTCGATCTTGGGGTTATGGCGTTCTAACCAATCATATCCTATGAAAAGTGAGTGTGTTCCCAAAACGGTGATATAAAAGTCTGCATATTCGGAATGTCCTTGAACGTCAAATAATATCGTGACCTGATGCGTGATTTTTCCTATTGCTCCTTCAGAGCCATCCGCATTAGTCACTATGATCGGTGTTGTTAATTTGTCCAAAACAATATTGTGATGTCTGCAAAAGTCTAAGTCGATGAAAGAATTCGATGCTCCTGAATCGAGTAAGGCATATAAATCTGCCGATTTCCATCCCGTAGTGGTTTTGAATCGGAGACTTGTTCGGATGGTGAATTGTTTTTGGGTATTGAGGGATTGTGACGATATTTCTGTGGAGCAGTTAGTCATAGGGGAATTAAGCACGTCTTTGGACGCCGCGCTTCCTCTAGAAGACGCCCCGAAAATAGAGCCTATCGTGCATACAGGAAAATCATCGTCAGTATATTCTACAAGATCATGAACACCCTCTTCGTTCACGATCATTGGCCTTTTAAAGCCTCTTTCTGTTTAGCTTCAATTGCCAATTTGTCCCGCCAGTATGCTTCGGCTTCAGCCGTTACATAGGCTGCATTGTGGGAGGCGTACCCCCCTCCTGTCGCCGACTGTGGCTGAACCGGTGCGAGTTCCGAAGACCTCGCATTCGTCTTCTTTGGCTTTTTGCAGTTTCAGGCGATGTGCCCTACTTCTCTGCAGTTGTAGTATGTACGGGTATCACCGGTGTACTGCATTCCTATCTCCATTGGAGCTCCGCGGCCAGGCTGTAATCCTGTAGGCGTAAACCGTGGTTGGCTCTGCCCTTGCTGACCCTGAGAAGGACGATATTGTCCTCGGTAGGGTTTCTGAGCAGTCCTAGCCACTCCTCGCTCTTCATGGATCCTTTCCAACGTTTTTCCATAGACATTGTACCGCTTATAGAGTTCTTCGTAATCGTCGTCGTCGATGTCGCAATGGAGAGAAACCTGCTGATAGGTGGCGAATCTAATTGCCTGCTTGAGTAGATGTGCTGCTTCTCCTTCTGAGACCTTTGCTTCTCGTTTGAGTATATCGAACTTCTGAAGAAAGTCCGATGTAAGCATGGTTCCTTGCTGGAGAGCCTTCAACTCCTGATACGACTGGTATTCGAGAGTTGAAATCTGGAAGAAATTGGTGATTTCCTTTTGGAAGTCAGGCCAGTCGGGCCAGGCGTCGTCTCCTAGAAGATCATTGGAGTCCTTCTTCTTCTTTACCTCCAAGTCGAGGTACTTCTCCATTGTCAATTGGGCGAAAGGTTCGGCCTTTCCTTCAAGACGGAGTAAGACCGCCGTTGCCAGTACCTTGTCTGACTTCCAGTTTTGAGCTGAAACCCAGAGTCGTATCTTTGTCCACCAGAGGCAAAACTTCTTCTTGTCTCCGTCCCATTTCCTGGGATCCGCGATCTTCTTGACCGTCTCTTCTTCTTTCTTTGCGTTTTCTTTGAGAGCGTCCACCAGCGCATCTCGGAGGTCATCCATGTTGAAGGGGTTCGACATCATTGCTTACTACTAAGTATCTTCCAACCTAGTTCTGGGCAATTCTTCTGATGTATCGTATTGAGGGGCGAATATCAATTCTTCGCGAACAGAGTAAAATCTTCTGAGGCAACGTCTTGCGCTCAAGTAGGGAGTCTTATCCAAGTGTAACGACCTAAACTTAGAGTCGTAACGCTTGAGGGCAAGACAACAATCGACCAGTGTTCAAGGCTTCAAGACTAATCGTCAAGTCCGAAGCGAGTAGATGAGGATAGGGAGCAGTACCCTTAATTCGCACTCAAGTCTAAGACGAGGTTTGAACAAATGGATAAGACTGTCGTCATAGGTACTTTACATGGGTTTAAATACTGGAGAGAGATGTGCACAGACTGAGCTATGAACTACTACGTATGGACGAGCTATGCTACGTACACAGCCGTGCACAGTCGAGGCTGTATGAATAAAAAAGTGGTGTCATATGATGAGCGAATGGAAAAAGGAAGGAGAATCATACGATACATTAGCCAATGAAAGGAGGAAGAAAGGTTGAAATCGTAACACCCTTGGGAAGATGCATGAACACTCTTTTCCTGCTTCTACATCACATTCCTCCCAAGTTCTTGAACTCATTCACTCAGATCTTATGGAACTTCCATGCAAGTCTCACTCCAGAGCTCACTACATCCTCACTTTCATTGACGACTGCTCTGCTTTCGCTCTCCTTGCCTTCATCCGTACTAAGGCTGAGGTTTTTACACACTTCAAAGGCCTCGTTGACTGGCTTCAGAACCACTCCGGCCTTACCCTCGCCTCTCTATGTTTGGACCGAGGAGGAGAATATATGTCACACGAGTTTCAATCGTTCCTCACGTCTTGTGGCATCCAATATCAAAAGACTGTATCCCATACACTACAACAAAATGGTCGTGCAGAACAGTTCAATCGAACCATCATGGAAAAAGCAGAAGCTCTGAGACAGCATGCTTGCTTATCAAAAGGGTTTTGGCAAGACGCTGTTGAAACAGCTCTTCACATCTATAACCGCCAACCCATGCATTGTCATCAGTGGAAGACTCCCATCGAGATATTCTCTGGAAATAAACCTGATGTATCATACTTCAAGGTTTTTGGAAGCAAAGCCTACATCTTCATACCAAAGGATCAGAGAACAAACAAACACTCTCCTAAAGCCGAAGAAATGACTTTTATTGGATATCAATGAGGCACTAAAGGATGAAAGTTTTGGTCAAGGAAACGACATCGCGTTGTCATATCATCCACCGCCACTTTCGATGAATTTTCCTTTCCGCATTGTTCCAAAGAACAGCTCAACATTCAGCCCCCTATTCCACTCCAACAGATAGACGATGAAAATGGAGAAAAAGAAGATGAACAAGATGCACCTGCTGATGAACCAAGAAGAGAGGATAATCTGGACATTAAAATACAAATCAACAATCCTCTAGGAAATCCACCTATTCCACCTGGTATTGACGGTCCACAACAACCTCTACCAGATCCTCCTATTGATTGCCAATCACAACCCTTTAATAGAGCAAGATCACAATCAGCTCTACCACCCTCTAAATCGAATCGTCAAAGAGCAGAGACTAGGAATCTTCCAGTCAGACGATCACAGAGAGATCCTAAACCAAGGATTTTACCAGATAATGCCTATGGCAACAAAAAGGGTTTGGACATCAAAAAGGAACTCCAACAAAAGGAATTTTCGGAGTCAACACCGAACAATCCTACAAATGAGGAAGACAATCTAGGACAAATGTATTCATCATCCTGGATATGACATCACATGACTGCAGCTGCCATTGCTGTTGGTACACCAGTACATTATAAAGATACCCTCAAACTTCCGCCCAAAGAACAAAAAGAATGGCAAAAGTCAATGGAAGAAGAAATACAATCTCTCCAGGAAAGAGATGTATGGGAACTAGTGGATTTACCTCCAGGTCACACACCCGTCAAAGGGAGATGGGTATACGCAACTAAAAGTGATGGACAAAAGAAATCTCGCTTCATAGCCAAAGGCTTTACACAAATCTTCGGAATAGACTTTGAAGAAACCTTCTCTCCAGTTGCAAGATTCAAAACTGTTCGACTCCTATTAGCCCTAGCCACACTTGAAGATTGGGAGATCGAAGCACTGGACGTCAAGACAGCATTCCTCTTCAGAGAACTTGACGAAGAAATATATATGGAACAACCTGAAGGATTTAAAGTAAAGGGGAAGGAGAATAAAGTTTGTCGATTGAAGAAAGCAATATATGGACTCAAACAAGCAGCGCTCCAATGGAATAAAGCCCTGCATCAATCCCTCCTTGACCAAGGATTCTATCGATCACATCTAGATCCTGGTGTCTATATTAAATTCAAAGGAAAGGATTTTATTTTATTTGTTGTCTATGTTGACGATGCACTCTTCATGGGTAGTAACAAACACCTCATCCTCGAACATAAAACGTTGGGAATCAAGAGATCTTGGTGCAGCCACAGAATATCTAGGCATGCGCATCACCTGGGATCACAGAAAACGTATCCTGAGACTTGATCAATGCAAATACGTTGAGAAAGTTATCAAACGATTCAGACTTGAAGATGCCAAATATGCACGAACACCACTTCCTTCCAGATATTCTCCGAAACCAAACAATAAAGAAGTTGATCCAAAACTCCGTCAACGCTACCAGTCCATCATAGGATCCCTGCTATATGCAATGCTTGGCACACGCCCTAACATAGCATACTCTGTTATCAAAATGGCCCAATACTCCGCTAATCCTAGTGAGGATCACTATCAATGTGCTCTTTATATTGTACGCTACTTATGTGGCACAAAGGATCTTTGCATCCAGTACAATGGGACCACATCAGACACAGATCTGATTGCATACTCTGATACAGACTGGGCAGGAGACATTCAAACACGTCGATCCACAACTGGTTATGCGATCTTCTTGGCAAATGGTCTTGTTTCATGGTTATCAAGACGCCAGAAGAGGATCACTCTTTCATCTACAGAAGCAGAGTTTGTCAGGATGACAGAGACCACTGAACAACTTTCTTGAATCCGAAACCTCTTTCAAGAGTTTGGATACCAAATGGCTCGTCCTATTCTCCTCAACGGTGATAACCAAGGCTCTATCTTTTTAGCCTCTCACCCTGCTCAAGAAGGAAGAACAAAACATATGGATATTCCAGATCTCTATGTTCGTGAAGCAGCCAATCTTGGGATCATTGAAATCTTCTATGTCCCCACAAAAGATCAGCTTGCAAATCTCTTTACAAAGAATCTCACTTGGCAAAAGTTTGAAGAAAATCGTTTAAAGATCAATCTCATTCCCTTCGTCAAATGATAGTGAGAAGGAGTGTTGAATCGGTAGTATTCTATTTCTGCTTTTCTATTACTAAGCTACCAATTCAGGAAGAAAGGTCTAGACTCTCTTATCTTTCTTATCCATTACACTGTCCATTTTACTCATCAGAATGAGTCAGCTATCGCTTATCTCTGACATCATAGATAGTAGTCCTTATTGCTATAGGATGATAAGTATAGTCCTATTACCTAATCTTCTATGATGTTCTAGAAGATTACTATATACGATACTGGTCACAATACGTACATACAGATACGTTCCAGTATATAAGACTGGGTCTTACACCCAGTCTAAATAACAAGTTTACACACACTCCTGAACCTCCACTGTTCGTACTTCTGAACCTCCTCACTTAAGAGTAAGTCTCCTACTCTTAACTCAACCCTTCGTTGTACTGCGCCATCGGATATCAGAGATTATTCCGATAGCACCGACCTGTTTGAAGGCATCACAGGCCCCTTGTTCCTGGATGGAAGAACATCCCAAACATTGGACAACTCCTGGGCAATGACCAGGATGCCAAAGGCACACACATGATCTTTGTACATGCCAGCTCTCATATGTGTGCATATGAAGGCAATATGGCCAAAAAGATCCTTCAGATCATGAATCAAGGGTGCATCCCAATGGTGCCCATATGATGGCCAGGAATGGCCTTGAAAATGGAACAAGGGGCCATGGGCCCCATAATCATTTATGATATGGCAGAAGAAATCTGTGATCTCTTTTTGTGAGCACAGTCAGAACCAGAGGGGAATGTGCCCTTATACCATCAGGCTTCTGACTTGCTCTTTCTCCTCCATTATTGGAGGAAGTGAAGGAACCTTTGGTGACTGCCCTCATGAGCGTCACCCTCAAGGCATGGCAACCCCTGTCCTGGGCTGCCAGTAAGGCCAAGAAAAAGAAGGAAGCCTTCCACAAGGAGGCCAAGCCAAGGGAGGCTCTCCTGTCATATCTGCTCCTAACCCCTAAAGTCCCCCTCCAATCCCATCTCTGGCCTACTCCATCATACCTCTGGTACACCCTTATCATTCCACTAAAGATCTTGCCTTGGACTTGTTGTCTCCACATTGGACTTCATTCACAATGCCTTGGACACCACCTTGGACACCTTCCCTGTTAGTACTGAGCTTTTGTTACACTCTTTTTAGTATAGTTTCCATTCTTCATACATAGCATTCCTTCAACCCTTCATTCTAACTTACACACCCTCTGCCACATCACATGTTCTCCATTCCATTCCATATGCTTGCAGTATAGCTTCTCTAATATCTCCATATATTCCAGTACAAACTCTGACTGGACTTTACTATAAAAACCATGTCTCCTCTATGTAACTCCTTAGTAGAAATATCAACTAAGTTTCCTCCCTTCTAACCTCTCCTCTGATCTCCCTCTGATCTCCTCTATGCTCCTTTGATCTCCTGCTTGTTATATTATCTCCTTTACCTGGAACCTCCATCCCTCCGAAATCCAGGACACAAAAGTACAACAAGGGCACAACACACAAGTCCTGCACCAAGTCCCACTAAGTCATCCACCTCTGTTTACCTCTATCAGACCTCCGGTCCACACCTTGCACTAAAAATCTCCAAAACCCTACAGACAGCTTTGGACCTCGTCAGACTTACCTCCAGAGGACCTGGACTTGACAGTATATTTGTACTAATGCTTGTTGAGTACTTCAAGTATGGCAACACTAACACATACCACCCGTTTAGCCTCTTGTTGTGAAGATGATGTCCTACAATCTGCCTTTGGCAGTTCTCACAGCATCCCTGGTGAATTTATCAGCTTTACCAAGTGAGCAGAACCATCAGCTTTTATGTTGCATGCTTTGCTTTCTCTGTTGACTCCATTGGGTCCAAGCACCTTTTCCATACAGAGTCACCTTCATGTGATTCCAGAAGGGGGCAATGATTTGTATGACCCTCTGGATTGTTGTCCTGACACTCCTATGCCAGGTGGTGGAGACAGTGATGACAATCCCTTCAGGAAACAAGAAGATCCAAACAACAAGTCCCATTGGCCTTTGAGCCATTTATGTAGCTCACAAGTGCCATCCAGGATATGACTTGTGAAGTGCTAAAGTGGAAGTGTGATCCCAAAGCTGTAAAGCTGAAGGTCCAGGAACCAGATCTATTTGGGAAATGACCCAAAGAAACTCTGCATTTTCATTGTGCAGTGTGAAATCACCTTTCAGGCAAATCTGAAATCCTTCTGGACCAACCAGAACAAGGTAACTTGTGCCCAATCCTACCAATATTAATTGACTCTGGCTCTACTCATTGTTTCATAGACTCTTCCTTTGTCCATAAATATAAAATACCTATGTACTCTATTCCTCCACTTCTTCTCCATCTCTTTGATGGTACTTCTAACTCCTCAATCTCCTCTGCTATAGATCTCAGCCTTTCCTTCACTTCCAATGAAACCACCTTTGCTACATTTTATGTAAGCTTGTTGGATTCCATGTGCATGCTCGTTCTCGGACATTGCTGGCTTACCCAATACAATCCATTGATTGACTGGGCTATGAGCAGCATCTCTTTCCAGACCCCTTGCATAGGAATGCCAACCCCAATGTCAAACTCCAAGTCTCCAGAGTTGAATTCCTCCATCCTTCCCTTGTCATCCAACACTCCTCATCAGGCTTATCCTGGCCTAGCCAGCCATCCTCTGGAGACACCCTTGGATTCACCAAAAGCACCCAGACTTTGATGCCCTCAAATTTCCTTTGTCAATGCTACCACCTATCAGCACACATGCAAATTGGAGAGCTCAGTCCAGTTTGCCCTTTCTCTCAATTCATTGTCTGCTTGTTTTGCATCCACCTCCGATGCTCCTTCCACTCCATCCAAGGAACTCATCAATCTCTCTGGTGTTCCTCTAGAGTACCATGACTTCACAGATGTCTTCAGCAGAACAAAGGCCAATACCCTCGCACCTCATCGGCCCTTTGATCTGAAGATTGACTTGGGAAGAAGGCACCAAACCCCCCATATGAAAGCTGTATTCCCTTTCTCTGTCCAACCAGGAGTCCCTCCAGGACTTCCTTGACAAACGCCTGCAGATTGGCTTCATCTGCCAGTCATCCTCTCCCCACACCACTCCCATCCTGTTCATCCAAAAGAAAGACAGTTCCCTCCAACTATCTGTCAAGCTAAGTAAGGGGCAGGGATGCCCACTCAGCTGCTGCCCAAGGAGGTGCAAGACAACTATATTCACCTAAGTAAGGGGCAGGGATGCCCACTACATGAATTAGAGATAATAAAATACTGTAAGTAAAATGGTGCTCACCTCAGCTGCTGCCCAAGGAGGTGCAAGACAACTGAGGAGTTTAAAAAAGACTCAGAGACTTTATACTAATGGGCAGAGATGTGCTTGTATGACTCTAAGTGATCCCCAAAAGGATATAGAAGAAAGTCCAAAGCTCCTAACCCCGACCCTCCGGACCAACTCCGGACCTCTCACTCACGAACTCCGAGGCTTTTACACCTAGGACTTCACTTCCACCCTCCGGACATCTTTGATTCTTACTTACGTACTTATGTTTCTCCTTTTGTATTAGTTCCACTTCCTTCTTGCCTCTGAACCTGTGCTCGCACAGCTCTGGCTATCTCAACTCCATACTCCATCTTACTCAGATTCCGTCTTACTCATATCCTTACTCATGCGATGTTTTCCGTTACTAATGCGATGTCCGCGCTCCATATATATAGTTCTCAGTACATAGTCATTAGCTTTAGCTTTGATATCGACTTAGACAATTATCCTCTGTCTTCCACACTCCGAATTCATCCTCCTTATTGCGATCCACCCAAGTCCTAGCGACTCCGATCGACCTCTGACTATCCGCTCCGAAATCCGAGGCACGCGACCAAGCAAGGGGGCAGCACATAAGCTGAACCTAACACCTCATTCCGACCAGAACACCGAAGTTCTGGAGTTCATCAGAGGATAAGTCACGGTCTTAACAGTATTGCTGAAGGAGATGAATGGAAGACCACATTCCATACCCACTATGGCTCCTTCAAATGGTTAGTAATGCCCTTTGGACTCACACATGCTCCTACTGTGTTCCAATGCTTTGTCAACTCCATTTTCAGAGATATGTTGGACATGTGCATCATGATCTACCTTGATGATATCCTTATATACCCCTCTGATGTTGCCACACATCACAAACATGTCTGGGAGGTCCTCTGGTGCCTCCATGCTAATAGACTTTATATTAAACCAGAAAAATATAAATGGCACTCAGACACTGTTGAATATCTTGGATATGTTCTTTCCCCTTCTGGCCTCACCATGGCCAAAGACAAGATCCAGACAATCCTCAATTGGCCTGAACCCTGGAAAGTCAAGGACATTCAGTCCTTCCTTGTTTTCGCCAACTTTTATCACAGATTCATCCAGGATTATTCTGGAATTGTGGTTCCTCTTACCCATCTCACCCACAAGGAAGTCCATTGGAACTTCTCCAATGACTGTTGGAAATCCTTCAACTGCCTCAAAGAAGCATTTACCTCCACTCTGATCCTCATTCACTGAACTCCAGACCTCCCAATTACTGTGGAAACAGATGCCTCTGACTATGCTATCACCAGTATTCTCTCTGTTACTTGCTCCAATAATGATATCCATCCTGTAGTGTTCTTCTCTTATACCCTCTCTGGGGTGGAGTTGAACTACAATACTCATGATAAGGAGCTCCTGGTGATTTTCAAGTCATTCAAAAATTGGCAGCACTACCCTGAAGGCTCTACAACTCCAATAGATGTCATTATGGACCACCACAATCTCAAATATTTCTCCACCATGAAGCTCCTGATGCCAAGCCAAGCCCAGTGGTTGGAATTCCTCTGTCAGTTCAATATGGCAGTCTGATACCACCCCAGTAAGCTTGGAGCTAAACCCGATGTGCTGATTAGATGTTGGGACATCTACTCCAAAGAAGGGGGGGTAAGGACTATGCTCACATTAATCTGGATAATTTCAGGCCCATTTTCACTTTGGAACAGCTCACATCATCCCTTCGTGCAACATACCTTGAAGCTCTGCTACTCCAGGCCTCAGTCCTCCTTGACGTTGACCAACTCCACTCTGATATCTTATCCACTCTCCCCAATGATCCTGTTGCATCTCCTCTCCTCTCCACTGAGTCAATCAATGATCCTCATTGGAGCATCCACTCTGAATGTTTCCTCCTATGGGACAACTGTATCTATGTCCCAGAAGCTAATCATGACAACCTCCATCTCTGCATTCTCTGGATATTCCATGATCATCCCACTACCAGACACTTCAGGCAAAACCATACTCTTAGAAGAACTTGTCAAATCCGGAAGCAAGTCTGACATCTCTGAGCTAGTCTAGGCACTCCTGTCCGAGTCCGGAGATCTCAGCCAGTAGGACTTCACTCGGAGTTGACATCGGAGCTACAGGACTTCACTCCGGAGCTTCGGACTTTCTTCTATCTCCTTTTGGGAATTGCTTAGAGTTATACAAGCACATCTCCATCCATTAGTATAAAGTCTTTGAGTCTTTTTCAAACTCCTCAGTTGTCTTGCACCTCCTTGGGCAGCAGCTGAGGTGAGCACCATTTTACTTACAGTATTTTATTATCTCTAATTCATGTAGTGGGCATCCCTGCCCCTTACTTAGCTTGACAGAACTCATCTGATGTGAATATACCTGGCCTGGAATTAGGATGTTCATGAAGGACTACATCAGTTCCTGCACTTCCTGTGCCTGTGCTAAGGTTCCTCGTCATCATCCATATGGACTCCTGAAGCAGCTCCTGGTTCCAGAGAAACCATGGAACTCCATCTCCATGAATTTTATCAAACAGCTTCCCCCTTCAGAAGACTTCACCACCATCCTTGTCATCATTGATAGATTGTCCAAACAGGTGATCTTCATTCCAACTCACAACACCATTACCTCCACTGAGCTCACCAAATTGTTCCTAATGCATGTATTCTCCAAGCACAGAGTTCCTGCCCATGTCACCTCCAATCAGGGCTCCAAGTTTGTGTCCCATTTCTTCCAATTCCTATGTAAAGCTCTAGATATGCATCTCCACTTCACCTCCAGCTATCACCCTGAGGGGGATGGCCAAACGGAATGTGCTAATCAGACCCTTGAGCAATACCTCCAGATATATTGCAACTACCAACAGGACAATTGGTCTAAACTCCTTCCACTTGCAGAATTCTCTCACAATAACATGCCTAGCACCACTACAGGCCTATCTCTGTTTTTCACCAACAAGGGCTATCATCCCAATTTCTCTGTCTATTCTGATTGTGATCTCACCTCTTCCTCCACACAGTCCTATGTCATGGACTTAGAACAACTCCATGAGTTCCTCCTATTGAGCAGAGCATGTATATGTGAGGGAAGGCCACCAGACTTACCTGGGTGGTTGAGACAAGCACAAATGATGGGAGTAAGACAGAGAACTTGTTCTATTACATCAGGGAGGCTTTCCTGGTATATATACTGTAGTCTAAGCATCTAGTGGCCATCAGCAAACCCCTGATATTATGTACAGTAGTGCACAGCATTGTGTCACTGTAACAGCACTGTGGCAGCACTGTGGTGATGCTGTAAGCCACTGTCATCACTGTGACAGCCTGTGGAAAAAAGAGTGGTTTGCTAATGTAAGTGATCCCCTGTTAAGACCGGTTCAACTCCGAGTCTAACTCCGGAACTCCAGAGTGCTAGAGCGTAAGTGGGACTTGGCTTCACCGTATGTGGTGCGCCCTTGTCAGAGTCGATCCCGGATTTCGGAAGAACGGAGGTTCGGATGTCCGAAGGGGCAAGACCTAAGTCCGAGGAAGACTAAGTCTGCGAGTGGACGAGAGAGAGTATGAAGTCCTCAAGACTTCGGAAGAGAGGAGTTGGTAATAATTGATATTCGAACTAAAGTTACATGGCTTGGTACCGAGAGTTTATATACGGAGCGCGGACATAGCATTAGTAATGGAGTTGTACTGATGAGTAAGTGATTAGTGAGACGGACGTCGGAGTAGCGAAAGGCCGGAACTGTGCTCCTAAGTGAAGCACAGGTTCGGAGACATGTATGAGCGGAACTAATACAAAAACGGAACAAAGATGAATAATGAGGAATGAAGACGAACGTAAGAGTGAGACGGATATACAAGTCCGGAAGTGAAAGACTATACTATAACACGAAACGGTCCGGAGTTTGTGTTGTTGAGTCCGGAGTTGAGTCCGGAACATCGGAGTTGGACTTGTCGAAATTATGGGATATGACAGATACCTGCCATCTAGTGGGGAAAGCACTCTGGACCTCAGTGGCGACACGCTGAAAGAGGTTGCTGAAGAACAACACGACAACATGCTCTGCGTCAACCACACCATCAATGGGCGTGGTGCAAAGATACTGCCAAACGTGAAGATCTGATGGCGGATAAGCTCCCTCTGAAAATTATGACAGTGATCAGCTCCCTCCATACGTATGATGAACATGTGCGACACTCACCCCTCGTGTGTTCTCCCAGTTTCCAAATATTGAGCAGGATCGTGAAGACAAGCTTGGCCAACTCATCCACCATTCGGGATTTTCCATAGCCAGAGCTCTGGATAATTGGGATACAATTGGCGTGGTCAGCAGAGCGGGACAGGGCGTTTATATTGTCCCGGAACACCTCGTCATAACATCCTTGATATTCCAAGTCCCAAGCCCATTGAGCAGCTTGGTGTCAAAATGTACGTCAACACCGCCGGAGGATGCTAAGTAATAAATGGCTTACCCTCTAACACAAATATGATATCAGAAATAGGACGAAGGATTGAGAACG
>JBBPSU010000319.1:0-14740 GCA_038093755.1 Tylopilus microsporus | reverse complement strand
TACACATACCACATCCCTCATCCTCATCCTCATCCTCATCCTCATCCTCATCCTCATCCTCACCCCCATCCCCATCCCTCATCCCCATCCCTCATCCTCATCCCTACCCCCATCCCTCATCCTAGGGGGGTGAAATCTATCACAGTGCAGGGATCAAGCAAACATAGGACATACCCTGCAAAATGTACACTCAAATTTCTTGTAGATCTCTAGCAGACACAGGGCACCCACATGGCAACTTGAAGATGTGATAGTTGCATGCGGAGAGGGAATAGCAGGCAATGGCTTGTGTGGCAATCCCAGTCTATCCGCCATGTTTCCCTACCACGCCTGTACAATGTTCTCCCCAATCATCCCATTCTGCAGGCACTGTGGCGTGAAAAACATGAGTACAATCCCACACGCCACAACAAGCTCTGCAAAAGACTTACCGTAACCACCGAAAGAGTAAAACACCGTCTGCACGAATGCGCTCATGCCACGAGTCTCAGCGGTTCAAAGTTTTTTTACAAACTCGAACTGGGGGCCCACTTCTCGACTGTGTGGGTACCGCTTGCACTTTTCGACCATCTTCCACAGAGCAGCGATGATTCGCGAGGCTTCCTCACCACTCTTGGCGTATGCGGACTCGACAAGCCAGCACTCGATCACCATGCCGGCCCAGCCGACCCCATCGCGGTAATGTACCGCACCGTGACTCACCCAACCACGCCCAGGATGGCAAACATGAACTCCTTCAACTCAGGCAAGGACCTGTCCTGGATCGGGAACTGGTGGTACTCGATGTCGGAGAAGGGAATGCCGTGTGCGCATGCAAGGTCAAGGAGATGAGGCACATACGGAGAGAATTCGCATGGTTCGGTGAGGTCAATGAAAGTGTGCACACCTGATGCAAGGAGTTTGTCGAGTTTCTGGGTGAAAGACTCGAACGGAGACCAGGGGTATTCGCAGGTGAGGAGCTGAGGCGTTGCCCAGTGAGAGTTAGGGATAGGACGTGGACAGTCTATGAAGACGGGTGGAAGGGAAGAGCGACGTTGAGGCTCACAGTGGCTGACGGTGATGGTGGGGATGGTGCTGTTGTTCTAAGCCATGTCGATTGCGGGGTGAGACGAGGAGAAGGTGCCATAGGCTCCGTGGGTATTGCACATCTTGGATTGCCGTTGGGTGTGATGGGCTGCAGGGAGGAGCGTAAGGGTAGGAGGTGGTGCCGGAGACGTCGTCGCGACCGGAATCAGCGAACCATGCGACGTCGACGGTCGCGAAGACACTCTCCCCTTTACTATCTCGACTGAAATCGCACCCTCGGGCGAGAGCTTTGCATCCAACCCCCTCATCGGGGACCCAACGCCTGTATCGACCGGCGTCAAAGGTGACCCATACGGCGACCCCGACGCAGGCGCAGAGCTGAAATAGTCGTCCGATTCCGAGACTGATCTGGGACGGCGTCGCAGACAGTGATGCCTGGCCCGCGAACGAGCGTCGCCTCGTAGACCCCGTCTCGTGCTGATCAATATCATACGTCATGTCCTCCTCCTCCTCGTCAAAGAACCGCGGACGCTCGTCGCCAAAGTCGCCCGCGGCCATGCGCTCCTGGATCGTCCGCACCCATCCATCGACTTTGAGTGCGTTTTCCCGGCGACGTTGCGGATTGATCTGGCCCTCGAGACGTCTCAACGCATCATCCACACCCCCGTCTTCGCCGACCTCGCTCAACGAATCGACGATTGCGTTCACCTGCCACTGTTGGATCCCATTCCCAAGACCACCGCCACCAACCGACACCGCCGAGTTCTCCGACACGACCAAATCCCGCGACCGAACCCCCATCGAAGACACACTCTCGCCAGACCGCCGAATAAACTCGAAATCCCGACGTAACGGCAGCTTCCGCGGCAGCTTCCTCAACCCGGGCGGCGGCACGTTTGGACGCTCCACATGGACATCCGAGGACGTGTCCGACAAGTCTAACTCATCGATCGACACCACGTCGAACCGCCACGGCGGCTGCGCCTGCACCTGTGCTACCAGCGGATTCAGTCTCGACCGGGAGGACAAGACCGAACCGAATGACTCTGTGGAGTGCGTCCGCGTGGACATGGTCGCCCTCGAGACACCGGACTTGTACAACACCCGTCGGTGACTCATCGTCGACGTCCCGGTGTGCTCTTCTTCCTCTTCGGTCACCTCGGACACGGACCGCAAGTGGTGCGATACGGGTGGCACGCCCGTCATCGGTTTCGTCTCAGACTCCGCACTAGCAATGCCCGACGTCACGGGAGATGGCGGCTCGATCATCTTTAAGTATTGCTCCATGCCACCACGCACGCCCAACAAATCCCCACTCGCGCTTAGCTCGAGGTCAAAGGCCGACACATTTGCGGGGACCGCGATCCCCGTGTCCACCGTTTGCCGCGAGTTCAAAACGCGTTTCCATCGTCCCAGACGCCCGATCGTCTTGACGAACACGCGAGACAGCGCGCGCTGCGGGAACGTGATGGGCGGTGAAGTCGGTGGCAAAGATGGGCGCTGCACCCGGGGCGACGGATATACTTGCTCGGCTCTGTTGAAGAATGTTCTGTTGGAGGGGCTGTTGGAGAATGGCAGTCGATGCAGAAGCGATCACGTTGGCCCTGGGCTGCGACGTCACCCCACCCGACGACCCAAACGCAAACGCGCTCCCTGCCTCGCCACCAGTCCCGAGGAACACCGAGACACGCTCCTCTGGCTCGAACTCGACATCGACATCAGAATCGTCTTGGTCTTTGGATATTGCCTCAGCGAATTTCTCACCGAGGACATACGTCGGTCTCGGCTTAGTCGACACGCTCTGGCATGCAGAGGCCGTGCCATGACGACGGCGCGTATGGGCCTCTTTACAATCTTTGAACGACCTTGATCAACTTGCGCACGATGCTCTGCGACCTCGACGGTTTAGCATCTCTCATAGAGATTATGAGGACAAGACTCACCAACCCGTCCTGGTGTCGCTTCAACACCGGATCCTTGACCAACTTGTTCAACCAGCTCGCCAACAACAGCCGCAACTCTCGATTGGGCAAAAAGTCCATCACAAAGAACGTCAACAGCCAATACCGAATCGCGACAAACATCCGAACCCGCATGATCTTCTTCGTCAAATCGTCCTGTTTGGTCGCGTGTCCACTCATACTCCAATGGAAGCGGCAGATGAGCAAATGACACAGATCGACGGCAGAAATGCATGTACGGTAGGTGAGGAAGAAGTTGAGTAGCTCGTCGTAGTTGAAATCCGAGGTCAATTGGGCGATCCAACGTTCGATGGTGGCAGCGAGGAGAACGCGATGGTCGTTCGTGTGACCGTTCGGGTCGTCAGTGGAGATACGCAGGCTTGGAACGTCGACAGAGGGCTTTCCACGACGCGAACCAGTGGGAGAGGAGACGCCTGCCCGACTGCTTTGAGAAAGCGAGAGTTCGTCCGTGTCGATGTCCGAAGTCAAACTCATCTCGCCCCAGAGTACGAACCGAGGGTCATCGCGAGGGGTGACACTGTCATCGGTGCGTAGCGACATCTTGATTGTCGTCTCTCCTGCAGAGTCTGGGAACAAACGGTCCAGAAGAGGAAGGCCCCGGTAGGTTTGCAGCACATCAAACACCTCGGTGGAGTACCGCGAATGTAGGCTCGTTTCCGGGAGTGGCGCGAGCGCAGGATCGAGCGGTGGGATATCAGAGTCGTCGGCGAAAGGAGAGACAGCAAGGCGGGGCGATGATGGCGAGTCGGTGCGTGCAGGATCAGGCGATAAGTCAGCTTCATGGGGTGAGGTCGTACCACTCCCAACGTGGCGCATCATGTTGTCAGCGCGCAGTCAGGCCGGACTCGAAGGGTTGATTTCGCGGAGAGCGCGAGGTAGGGGAAGGAACATGGAATCATCGCAAGGAGTGGAAGAGTCAAAAGTGACGCCGTGACCAAAAGGATATTGAATATAACTTGCGCCAGAGCATCCCGATGCAGAAGGCGAAGGGGGGACAGAGCCACTGGGCCACTGCATCGTTTCACCAAAGATGTCCCCACTGGGTTTCGGTTGGTCCTCGGGATGAACCTCTGATGAGAGCCCCCGGGGCATATCGGCGGCCGTGACACTATGCAAATGGGTACGACCTGTGGGTGTAGGCTGCCTCGAAGGATTCTCGGCGGCTGCCGTACCGGTCGCACCGCCAAACATATCCGGAATAGACCTTATGCGTCAGAGGAATAAACGCGGCGGACCTGTATCCTGTATGAATGCCATTTGGGGACCAGCGCAGGCCTGAGTTTGTTCTGTGTGAGAATGTTATGCATGCTCATGCGCGATCTACCCCTAAATGAACGTCCATGCGCGTGGGACATGTCAACGGACGTGGACACTTTTTGAGCCTTCGATTCTGCTTCTGCGGCAGGCGCGATCGCATCGCGGTGTCTAAGTCCATTTCCCTGGATCAGTGCATTCCAAGAACGAAAGCCAGGTTACACACTGACCCGACGCGATACATTTGCTTTCCGTGCTGGTTCACGAACGTGGTGATCGCATAAGGCGAACGAACGTCTTTACCGACACCCAGATACTGATCATATCGTCTTTTGAGCTCTCTCGCGGCGGGCCCCGACGACGTCTCGACAAAACTGCCATCGGCTGAAAAGATGCCCACGTTGGTTTAGTCATCTCAGCGAAAGCGACATAGAGGTTCGTGCAAAGATCCGGGACGGAACAAAGAACACAAAAGAGACGGAGAATGGAACGCGAAGCGGACTTACGTGCAATAGAGATGTCCGCCGTGGCGACTTCTGGCAGCAAATACCCCCAGTCTTCTTCAGAAGTGACAATGACATGGGAAAACACGACTGAAGACTGTGATTTGTTAAGGGAGGGAGTGGGTATGGGGAGAATGAGCTGAGGGGGTGGGTCGGAAGGCGGGAGGGACGGGGGTATGGATGGCAAACGCGTTGTTGTTTCTGAAGGGTTGATTATTGTTTCGGTGGTAGGTTCATTGGCGTGGGCTGGTCGTGGTGATCTGTGGACATCTCTGACATGGACGATGTGTACGATGAGAAATTCCCAAGTTTAAAGCGAGATCATGCAGGCTGGAAAAAAAGGGGTGAAAGGGCGCGTTGAATTTAGGCTCAAGCGCTGGATGCGAGCACAAGAGGTGAGACAGGGAGCTCGAATGCGGGGAAAACAAGGTGGTGCGATGTGTGTGGGTGGTGTGTCGGCGTCGTCTGTGTCGCTGCAGACTTGGATGGTCTCGTCGTCGTGGTCGTCGTGGTCGTCGTTGGCGGGGCGGTGTCGACGTCGTACGCGAAGTGAAGGAAACAAAAGGGTAGCACCGTGGTGCCCAGGGGTCGATGTTCGATCCCTGGGCATGACCAATCTGCCAGCAGGCTCGATGGGGACACGTGATTTTTGCCCAATCAGAAAACTTAGATTTCCCCGATGGAAATCAACAACCTCTAAACACCGTGCAGTCTTCACCTGGGACCGGTACCCTCGTCGGCGACTAGACATCGGCAGTACCGTTAGACAAGATGTTGGCTCCATGCACCCATGTTAAGTCTTCATTAAATTTTTTCCTGGCTTGCCATATTCCAAACAGTTACCCTTCGTCCTGCATACGATGCAATGTCATCAGTGTGACACCCCCAGGCTGCACCCATTAGCGCTCTGACTTTGGTACCATCTTTAATCCCCCGCTTTCGAGTATCGCCTTCTTCGTTACCTCCCACGGGCGACGACATGCTCTCCATCACTGAGTAATTATTCCCTCCCCTGATTCGTTTTTCTCCAAGAAAAACCTGTCCTTGCTGCCAACTCATCGAAATTGGGCTATCAATTGCCTTGGTCATCATCATCCTGTGCACGCTCTTGTGTTGGGGTGAGCATCGTCTAATCGGCGGAATCGTCCATTCGCTCACTTTTCTGTTGCAGAGTTGCGAAAGAAAACATATGCAACTTAGCGTCGAATAGGCGACGGTAGGCGACGGCGTGGTCGTCGTGAACTAGCACGCTGCGTAGCCTTATCAATTGAATCAACTCGTACGGAGAATCTCATCATGCCCTGAGCCAAGTAATTCATCATTCTGATCTGCCACAACTGCGGTGGCTTCCGAGTCCCTGCCTGTCCATGCGAGGAGTGTGATGTTGTCTGAACTATGCTCCCAGAGGCGACCGATGGCCTGATTGCCAGTGCCCTCGCCATAGATGGTGGGCAGCGCGACATTGGATGTGGATGAGATGCATAGTGTTATGATGCAGTCATACCCAAATATCATGAAATGCCATTCACTTTAATTTCCCATGTTTGCTTATCCTTATCCAGAGACTCCAAATCAGAGTCGGGGACATTGGCGCAAGCTCGCCGTTACAATTTGTTCTCTAGGGATCCCTAATCCCAAACTTTTCGGAGTGCAATAGCAATCCAACTTTTATTCAATCTCCGTTTCATCAGCCGCAGCTGCTGATCCCGTGGATACCCCTTTAAATTTGTCTCATGCCACCCTCATGCCGGATATGCTCACACTCAATTGTTGGGTCCGTTCTGAACAAGCTAGACCGATCTTCCAGGTCGAGAATATCTCAAAGACAGCGAATGTATGTGCTCTTCAAAAGAGGATCAAGAATGAGGATCCAGTGGCTTTTGGTGGTGTAGCCGCACACACTCTTGCCCTTTACAAGCCCAAGCATCCCCTATCTGAACCTCGTAAAGACAATCTCAGCAAACTCATCCTCTCGGAGCATGCGGAGCTCTTGGATGAGGTCTATCAGTTATCAAGGCTCTTCACTGAACAGCCTCCCGAGGACGACATCCACATCATAGTGGGTATGTAGCTGAGGCCATCCAACCCGGTGCTCACAATTGATTCCTGTTTTTCTCCAGATGCGCCACCAGCAATTGTTTGTTACTTACGAGGGGCTGCTCTCAATGACAGTTTTCCAATTCCAATCCAACTGGGTGAACGCATCAATCAATTTATACCCCGCATCCATGCGCAACCAGATTTGAGCAGGAGGATTACTGACCACTCGATACGCCTATACAAGATATCTGGAGATGAGAACGAACTCCGGGAGTGTCTCAACAAGACCAGTGGTGGCCAACTACTGTCCTCTGGACCTTTGGTGTCCAATTTCCTCGATGTGCTGGTTCTCGATCCTTTGCGCGTTGTCATTGAAATTTCCGTTGCTGGAGACGGCAGCCCGACCCTCGGTGAGTGTTTCTTACATCTTTTTGCTGGCTCAGAACGTCCGACGAATATGCTTCCTGCAGTCCAGGAACCAATTTCTGATGTCGACGTCATGCAAGAATACCGGGATATTTTCCTCAAAGTGAAGGATTGGGGAATGTTTGACGACTCCGATATCGAAAGTAACTGCATAGAGGAAGCCAGAAACGCAACCATCCCGGCCTTTGTCACCACTTTTGAGGAGAAGTTGCTTCGGACGCCATATCTTCCCTCCTATGTGCGCTGTGTTATTGATTTGTCTGCCTGCCATTTGATGTTGACCGTCAGCGTAGGTTATGCAGACATCAAGCATTCCCACAGAATATTTTAGGCCTCACCAGAATTCGATCGCCGAAGACTCTCAGGAGGAAATGCGCTGTGCTGACCCATTGGAGGTGTCGCATACCGCACATCATGTTGCGCCTCATGATTGGAAACATTTATGGCACCTGAAGCCCTTGAAGGAACGCATTATGGCCTCGATTTTCTTTGACCCGTTCCTTTGTGTAGAGAACAGAAAGAATACCGTTCTAAGGTAAAGTGCTCTTCCTTCAACCTTGGCCCCCTCCGTATTCATGGTCTTTGCAGAGATGAATCTTGGCCTCTCGATGTCATTGTGAAACGTGAAGATGAAGTACGTCAGTATCGACCCCGTAGTGACTTTCTCATCATAAACTCCACTCTTCCTCGACTGCTCGTGGAGGTCAACTCCACATCACCGACTGCATTTCCTGAAGATCAAGTACGGATGCTTGCTATGGGGGCTTTTGTCGTTCGTTTCGCGAACAACTTTGTGAGCACGTTCAAGCAGGAGAAGAATTTCGTCCTCTGCGCCTTCTATATTTGGGCCAATGGCATCGTCACTCGTCATATTATGTTTCAGATGCCGAACGATGAAAGAGGTATGTTGTTCTTGCAACATAACAAACCGTAGGCTCACCCCTTGCAAGTTCATTACAGGAAAATGAATTTTTCGTTGAGTGACTCACTTGGTCGCGTCAAATTCGTGTGCCATCTGTACAACCTTCGCTCAGAATCAGACCAAGACCAAGCTGCGGAGGATGCAGTTGCGGAGTTTCGCAGCAAGGTCAAGCAAAGCCGAATGAAGTCGATGCACACCAAGGCCGCGACTGGTGGTAATGGCGCCAGGAAACGTCAGCATACAGAGCCCAATCACCACGACCCTGCTGGTGGAGGGGATGGAAACGGCCACACTGCACAGCTCAGAGCACACGGCTATGAGGTGGAACCGGAAGTCTTCATAGATGATAGCGGTGGCGAATGGAAGCCACTTTACAAGGTTCTGGAAATCCTTTTTTTTTCAGATTTTCCATGCTGACGCTCGACCTCAGGTACCTGACCACATTCTCACTGTTTATCGACATGACTCGGGCGAGGAATTCATCGCGAAGAAAGTTCGGAAGGGATCGAACGAGCTCGACATCCTCAAATTTCTCGATACTATGCGACTCAAGTCTGACCTCTCTGATTGGTCGATCCATGTCATCTCATTGGTCGATTCGTTCGATGGGTGGGCCATTCTATCCAAAATGTCCACCCTCCAGAATTATCTGGATTGGAACCGCGAAGCGTTTGAAAGCCATGTCCCCCAAGCCTGCTTGGGTCTCATTAAGGGCCTCGCCTATCTTCACAAGCTCCTTATCGCTCACAGGGACATCAAGCCCGACAACCTCGTTGTCGACAAGAACTTCACCCTGAAAATTATCGACTTCGACATCGCAATCCACCTCAAAGATGAGGACCAGGAGGTCAATGACCAGTGTGGAACAAAAGATTGGATGGCGCCCGAGGTCAGGAAGCTTTCGTACAGTCCGATCAAGGCAGACCGATGGTCCTGTGGGCGGGTTCTCTTGTTCCTACTTGATCGGTTCGGCAAGGAGGAATCATACCTGAGGGCATTTGCGAGGGGCTTGATGGCGCATGATCCCAAGCAGCGGCCATCGTTACTTCAGTGGGTGGCTCCACCTTTCACGGACTTGGGGAATTCCGTTGCAAGCAAGGCCTCGCGGCTCCAACGGGAGCGAGTGGTAGGCGACGGAGAAATCACGAGGCTCCCGAATGTAAAGAAGCAGCGGCTTGACTCAGGTCAGTGTAATATGGATGGATTCCGAGATTGTTATGGTCTGGGACTTATAGTCGCCCCGGGGCGCATGTCGAACCTACCAACGATTAGTAATTCGTCCTTAGCAAATGTCACCCCGAGTATGTAGGGTTATACCGCTCGTTAAGTAATGTACTATCCCTAATTTCCCGCACAGGATGGCCCATCCTGTCCCAGACACTTCCTGCCCCAGGATTCAGGCTGAATAAAAAGTGAGATGGTGAGTAGAGGGTCGGGGAGGCGGCTAGCAGAGTGTTGGGAGCATCAGGAGATGGCGGAGAGGCCACCAACGACCCAGGAGGACGCGTAGGCCATCCAATAGTCTGTGCACGCAGAATTGACATGCTCCGCGGTGAGACCATGACCGATCAGACGACCAACTTGAGAACCTACCCAGAAGGTCAACCAACACGCGAAAAGGGTGAATACGCACCCGAGCATGCCGTAGATGACCCGAGAGGTCACAACGCCAACATCCTGGGCCACCAGACAGCGCCGATGAGACGAGCGTGTTGGGAGCTCGCGCAGATGCGACAAGCGAGACGGACAACATCAGCAAACCCCTTTGTTTCACACAGGGGCTACAGACCTACAGTGCACTACAGACATACCACAGATGCACTACAGACATCAATGTTAAACACAACATGAAAATAACCATATTTTAGCTTATTGTAACTCATTGTATAGCACTGTACAAAGGGGGACTTATCTGTAACATTGTGGCACTGTAGTGCAACTGTACAGAGCTGTACAGTGTTGCACATTACATAAGGGGTTTGCTGATGAAGTGTAAGGCGAAGCACGCAGGCAGGTGCACGAGCAGTTTCCGCTGACATAGCCGGCTGCACAAGGGCAGCAACGGCCGAATCAACCAACCCGACAGCATCTAGAGTGCACGCGGTAGGTACGATCAACATCAACAAGGATGAGGGAGGCTCAGGCAAACTCCTAATTTGTTATTTATGATTAGGCTACATTTTAATTAAAGTGATCGCTGATAGGCGACATCAGGAGTGACAATTGCTTGGCCACACTTGACAGCACTTAGTCACGACTGCCAAGTACTCAAGTTGATTAAGTGACATAAGTGTCTCAGCATTGCTCTTTTTGGTATTGTGTCATCTCTATTTTGGTTGTGAGGGCTTTCAAGTATTACAAGTAGTCTCCAAGTTCATAAGTAGCACAAGTTCTGTAATGACTGGGATGGGGATGACCGTGACGATGGTCTATCGTAGTGACTCAACAATCAACGCCCCGACAGACAATGAAGACAATAATATATTCGTGTCAAGTACACTGGCAAGCACGGTGTATCTGGCAATGACGTTCAAGGTTGGGACAGAAGTGGTGGGTGGGTGCAGGTGGCATTTCAAGCGCTGCATTGAAGAGGGAGCCAGCAGCCACTGAGCCGATGCTAGCAATAGTGCCTATAGATGCATGAGCCGAACGCCAATGAAAAGTAGTCATCCCCCCGACCCTGAGTGCTTTCACGACTTCCGAATCCTCTTTGTCGTCCTTGCTTTCCAATGATTCATCCACCTCAACATTGTTGACACTGATGTCCATCACGTCGACTGTCCACCTCTGAGTCTGTCCTTGGCGGCAATCCTTGTCTGTCCACCTCTGTACCTTGGCTTCCAGTATGCTGTCAACCTTGCACTCACATGTCCCTTTGACCCAGGTGAACCCGTCAACAAGCATAGCCAAGTTGACTGCAGAGCGCGCAATCTGCGTCCACTGCTGCACAGCCTTGTTCTTCAGCCCCCTCTATGGATGGTCCAGGTAGGGTTGAGAGACAATTCTTTAAAAGGTGAAGGTTTGCAGGTTGGATTGTGGAGCATGAATGAAAGGATAGATAGAGTTAGTTGCATGGTGTATTTGAAAGCCTGGGGAAGTTCAAGGACAACCGGACTGTCTGACAAATTGGCGAGGTTGGGCTCGGATTTCAGCACGTTGTTGTCCACATCCATCTGCTTATCTTTGGTGTCTTCCTCAGGTAGGGTGGGGACATTCTGTTTTGCAAAGACCCGGAAAGGAGCTGCTGAAGCGGGATCGCAAGAGCCTACACTACCTGCCCAGCGTATCATGCCACCAGGTTGACCAAACTCCTGATAGCACCTATGTTGGTGGCAGCCATCATTATCCATTGGTGTTCTTCGGTGCCCTCGATCTCCAGGTGTTCCAGGAAGTGAGAAAGCATGGGTCGTTGAGCTGGATGTTGGTGAACATTGTGCCATGCAAGAGAATGAATAACTCTGCGACTGTTGTATCTGGTTGAGACTGATGAGACTGGGCCGTCGATGACCATATTGGAAGCACAGATTCCCGTGAGGTTGAGAATGGGTGGAGAGTAGTAGTCATGCTAGGATTATTAGCCTCCATAGAAAAAAAACACAAGGGACGACAAACCTTTTCACAAAGTGATACACTGCCCATAGCTCTTCAGTTTCGACCTCCAAGTCATGACTGAGAAGGCTGAGATGGTGGTGGAGCTTGCCTGCGCCAGGAGTGTTGGCGATACTGTGAGCATACCACTCCTTGACAATAATATGCCACTGGCACTGTTCCTTTCGGGCTCGACTTGCACCAAATGAGCGGCGACAACTGTGACGTCGACACTCGGTATCGGAGAGTCATCAATGTGCGCCACTGGTCGATCCAAAGAAGATCAAACGCTGATCTGAGACTTGCTCTTCTGAACATTGCTGGTATCGTCTGCAGAAGCTGTGTTCGCCTGAGAAACAAGATCTGCTGTGAGCATAGAGCTGGACAGTTGGTTGCTGGTAACCATACCAGCGATGGCCATGTGAGTGCGAGCGAGGTCGCCAAGCGCTTCAAGCCAGCCTGAGCAGAAAGACCTGAGGGTGGGTTCCCTCGAGTAGACCAGTGTAAAAGGTATAAGCAAAGTAAATAAAGTCTTGCAGATGTTCCAGTGCAAGAGGAAAAGAAAACAAGGCATGACGAAGGGCCTTGAGGAGCTTGTAAAAAGTGTGGGTCCATAGTTGGAGGCAGGTACAGAAGGGGCAAGGGAGATCTCCATTAGGCTGTGTATGATGTTGGCTAATCTGGGGAGCAGGCAAATGAGGATGAGTGGGATGATAGGGAGGGTGTCGAGCAGAGCATAGATGTGTGAGGAAAGGCCACCAGACTTACCTGGGTGGTTGAGACGAGCACAGAATGTGGGAGTAGACAAAGAAACTTGTTCTATTACATCAGGGAGGGTTCCCTGGTATATATACTGTATCCTAAGCGTCTAAGCGATCCCTAGTGGATATGCGAAGACCTTGCAGTATATGCATGTCTTATTACATAAGGTCCAGTGTGTGTCCAGTAGGGATGGATCAGGACCGATGTATGTCCGGAGCGGACTGACTGCGGACATGCACAGACTATGTCCGGATGTTCTTCGTACTACTACTAGTCTAATAGGGGCATATGTACTAGGTACCCTACTTATCTATTTGACACTCCCCTTTGCTAAGTGCGCGGTGAAGGGATGTAAGGGATCCTGAAGGACAAGTCCAACTAGGTCCTTAACAAAAGAAATGATCTAAGGGAACGATAGGTTCGTCCCTAAAGAGACTCTTGATGAGTTGGTGAAGGAGGAGACCTAAAGACAGAAGAGTCCGGAGGGTCCTAAGGAGGTCCGGACCTCAGAAAACCAGGAGTGATGGATGGAAAAGGACTTGGGAGGCTTCGAGGAGGACGAGAAGCGAACGATGATAGATGGACGACGGTTGTCCGGTGCGTAGAGAGTGACGACTGGTGTGACCACTGCGGTCGGAACGGATGCGGATGTGATAATACGGCGGACGACGATGAGGACGATGAGGACGAACAAAAGGACGATGAGCAAAGTGTGATCAATGCTAACGGGCACAAGATGCATTCAAATCATCTGACAAGCAGTTTATAGTCCGGAGCATACTCCAGACTGCCATAACAACACCAATTTGAAATAAGTATGACAGGACCATATGGAGTGTAAGTACCTCGTGCCTCACACGTCGAAAACCATAAGGAACTAGCCAAGATGTCCAATGTCATAGAATAAAGTGGTCATGAACCTCAAATGACATTCCAGTGCGACGCGGACTGTTGCGGACAAAGGACAGGACGTTCCGGACGATTCCTGTAGGAGCGGACCAGTGGACAACGATGGACAGCGGACGGACAAGATATGGGTGAATAGGATCACTAAGGATGTGAGCGACGATGATGGGGAAGTCGTGTAGAGGTCATACTAGTAGGATAGGTCCTACAACCGTAAGGAACGGTAGTTCCTTACAGCGGTAAGTATGCACTGGCAAGCGGAATAGGAATGGGATTAGGAAAATTGTCTGTTTGAGTAAAACTTGAGTCTGAGTTGGGATCGGAACTTTTCGAACTTGGTGTGTCCTAGGTTCTTGGTGAACATGTCTGCCAGGTTATCAGATCCGTTGATGAACTCAATCGTGACTTTCTCGGATGCTATGACCTCTTGGACATAGTGGAATCGGATGTTGATATGTTTAGATCAGGATTCAGTTACAGGGTTGGAAGCCATAAAGATAGATCCTTGATTATCTCCGGCGATCAGAATCGGACGTAAGTCATATCTGAGTTCTTCTAGGAGTGAGCAGATCCATACAGTCTGTCTAGAGCAATCGCTCAGGGCCATGTATTCTGCCTCCGTGGATGAAAGGGCAACTGTGGGCTGGGCATGTGACCTCCAGCTGAATATTCCGTTGGCCAGCTTAAGATAATATCCGGTCTGAGACTGGCAGGTTACTGGGTCGGATGCCCAATTGGAGTTGGTGCAAGCGGTAATGCCAAGTCCAGATGATCCGTCGTAGACTAATGCATAGTTTTTCGTTCCGATGAGGTATCGGAGGATATGAAGCACTTTGTCCAGGTGTTCCTGCGACAGGTTTGCGCAATGACGGGAAAGCATCGTCACAGCATAGGATATGTCTGGTCTTGTTCCGAGCATGATGTATAGGAGTGACCCTATGACAGACTGAAAGCAGGACTCGGATCTCCGCGTCGGATCGACGGGCTCACTGTTCGGTCGAGGATAGTAGCCTTCAGGGAGTGGGGTATGAGCTGTGCGCGCATTTTTCATATCGCAGTGGTTGATGATCTTCTCTAGGTATGTGGTTTGGTCAATTAAGACTTTCCGACCTTTACGGCGGATCCACATCCAGAGGAACTCCTTCGGAACTCCAAGGTTCCAGCATTCCCACTTCCGCATGAAAGTGGATTTGATCTCGTCAACAATCTTTTTAGATGGTCTGCAGAATAAGGTGTCATCAATGTAGATGATAGTGACTACAGTGGTAGTACCCTTCTTGCGGTATAGGAAGATTCCGGCGTCGGATTTCAAACTCTCGAATCCTAGTTCT
>JBBPSU010000318.1:0-14785 GCA_038093755.1 Tylopilus microsporus | reverse complement strand
CAAGACCTACGAAGCGTTGCACTTCGTTCAGGGACCTTGGAGTCCTCCAGTTACGGATCTTGGACATTTTGTCCTTATCGGCGTGTACGCCCTTTTCATCGATGAGATGACCGAGGCAATCCAGCCTCTGCGCATATAGGTTGCACTTCTCCTTTTCCAGGAAGAAGTCCGCCCTTTCGAGGATCTCGAATGTGATCCGGAGGTGACGCTCATGGTCCTTCAAGGTGTTGCTAAAGATGAATATATCGTCGAGATAGACGTATACAAAGCGTCCAATGTGATCTCTAAAGATCACGGTCATCAGACGTTGAAACGTCGCTGGGGCATTGCACATCAGCAAAATCCGATGTGACTGTCCAGAGCTGTCTAGAGCTGTCCAGTAGCATAGTATTCATAGTGAGGTTCAAACCATACAGCACTTTCATAGAACTGGTTGAGTCTGTTATAATCTATAGATAAATCAAAGTTCATCATAGTGTTCATAGATTTATGGCAGCCTATGAGGGAAAGTGATAGTCTTGCCCACTGTTTTTAGAACCAACAGTCAATTACAGACATGCACAATCTATCCCAGCATTTCGTCAGGCAAAGATCAACTTGGATCCATTAGGAAAATTGCTACTTTGGCATGGCTATTCAGCACAAAATATTCCTCTAAAAATACACCAAAAACATCTAGGATACTACAAAAAAATTGTCTAGTGTGATCAAAACAATGCATCAGTGCATCCTAATCCCCATCCATGATTCACCATCACATACATAGACCACAGTGGCTGGAAGAATCTAACAACCCACAGTCAGTCACACATCCAATGAAGCAAGGGCAAGGGCAAGGGCAAGGTGCAGGTGAAGCAAACCAACACAACAAACTAGCATCACGTCTCATTGTCTGCGTGAAAGGGTGAGGGTGGGCAGCAGTGAGGCAAGGCGACCCGCCTGACTCATGTCATTATCTGAGTCGTAGGTGGTGTCATCGGGTTGGCAAACAGCCCATCAACAGCCCAGGTCTCAGTGGTGTTGTCTACGTGAAGCTCGTGAGGCTTGCGGCGACAGATGTAAACCATGAGGTAGGCTTCGACCAGTTCTGGGTAAAAGTCGTTGAGGGGCTTAACGAGGTCAATGACGGCGCTTACTTTGAGTGTGCTGTAGACTTCGGATAGCTGGAAGAGATGGGAGACTCGGAGGGCATTGCGTCGCTGGCACAGAGGGTGAGAGCAGGTCGAAAAATGCTTCTGGAAGGTTGTAGACCGGGAGTGGGCACGGAAGACGTCTTTTGAAAGGTGGGGAATGTTAGCACGACATAAGACGTCACTTGAAGGACGTCACTCACAGCATCGTGGATTCATGGAGAAGACCAGTACGGGTGGGTACACTTGTGAGGCCGAGGAGAGCAGTGAGTCGTGTGCTCTTGGCCGTGCGTCGCCTCCGTGCTGGCCCACAGGGATGGCGAGGTACTGATGAGGGCTCATTTCCTCATCGGACTTGCCACCGATGCCGGTGATGATGGCGCAATAACGACCCCTTGTGGCGACATAGTAGAGTGAGTTTTTCGTGATCATGATAGTTGGCAGAGCGAGGGGCCGTGGCGAGGAGGTTGTGGACGTCTTCTACGAAACGGAATGCTTCCCGTCAGAGTCCTAGCCCTACAGGTGAGTTGAGCCATACCAAGCGGTGCTGGAGGATCCCTGGGTCGGAGAGGTCTGTAGCATGTACTCAGCAACGCCAAAGAGGCGGGGACAGAGTGTCTCAGAGACAACAGAACTCGACCTTGCGCTGCTTGAGACAGGAGCGAGGGCTTGCTGCGTGGCTTGCTGACGGGGGTGATGAGACTTTCCACGGCATAGTGTCACAAAACTCACCTGGTATGCCTCTAATCGGGCAGTCAGGTTCTTGAGTGTCGAAAGACCTGGCGTAGGGTGTATTGGCCTTGAAGATTACCTTGCTTATGCGGGAGACACTTGCTGCGACACTGAACATGACCAAAGTGTTGTGTTGTGTGACCTGCCTTGCGTGATTGCTGGAAGGATCGCTCATGTCGAGATGGGCACGAGCAAGAGAAAGAGATACTGTTTCTCTTGAGACATTTCAGGACCGATGACGCTGAGGAGGTTGATGTAGCGAGCACGCTCCTCACCTGTGTCCTTGGCCCCTCGCATGGACTTTTTCTCGTAAGTCTGACCTTGGCAGGACGGTGAGCATCGTTTGTCGCTGCCGTGGACAAGACATACATACCAGCGTGCTTTATGCAAGCATTGGCATCGTCCATGCGTTCATCATGGGCCTTTTCATCTCTCTGGAGAACATGTTAGTTGGCGTCCAAGAAGTGCGGGAGGAAACGGACCGCGAGTTTCTTGAGCCATTTCTTGAACTCGTATGCGATGCTACGGGATTCCTTGTCGGCTAGCTTTGCAAACTTGGAGTCGACGCCAGCGAAGACCTCGAGGATGCTGGCGCTCGCACTGAACGCGATGGCTGATAAATGGACGGTGAGCCTACGACCACGCTTGTCGTGCTTTCGTTTCCACATGAGCTTACGCACACATTTCGGACAGAGCACGACTTTGACAAGGGCACTCTTGCACTCTCCGTGCTCTTCGTAGACGAAGGGGAGTTCTAGCGTCGAGATCTGGCTTGGAGTGACGTTTGCAGCGTGTGTTGGCACACGAGATTTCGCCAATACCCCCGAGGACTTCTGGTTCTGTGCGTCAGCGAAGGGCAAACTTTGCGGCGGATGAACGAGAAAAGGAGGGAGAAAGGGAGGGCAAGAGGACAGACATTACCGGACTTGTAGTGCTTGAGATCGCAGATCGCGGACTCGCGATAAAGCGAGTCGTAGCATTTTTTAGCTAGCTGAAGATGTGGCATCTGCGTCGTCCCAGAGGAACCTACTTTGCAGTGTTACCAAACACGAGCGTCCCACACGGGCCATATTGGTGCACCGTTCATGCGCCGAACACCCGCCCGTCGTGTCCATGCACGCCGTAATGGACGCCAATACGCGTTCGGCGCATATGTCACCAGCCAAGCGCAGCAACGTGTCGGCGAGAACTGCGGTGGACAGCGCGTACTGCTCGCTGGATGTGCCGTGCAATGCGGTGAGCTTGGGGAGGCTCGTCGGCTCGAGCACGGCGTGGCGTCGAAGTAATCGATGAGCATCGATTTCTCGGTCAAAAAGGCTTTGTTGATAAGGGTGGGGATGGAAAAGTTGTCGAGCGTGCGCAGGATGCCTTGTCCTGGGATGGCGTGTCGTTGTCCAGGCCATCGTGTTCATAATATGAGAAGGTGAGGAAGAGGAGTGAGGGAAATAGGAGAGTGTGAGTTGGGCGAGGTGAGGCCATCACGTCCTCATTGCGTCGGCCTCGGCTTCGTGTTGTCAGCATGAGAGGCTGAGGGTCAGGGTCTGCGATAAGGGGTAAGTGGGGAGCAGCCGAGATAGTGTCACTGAGCTGAGAAGGTGAAGGTGAGCGGTGAGGCCGGTGAGGGACAAAGAACGGCACGGAGGGCAAGAATGTGTATTGTCGCGTCACGTCATGGTCCGGTTCAGAGTCTTGGAGTCAGCGTCGTGTAGTCAACGTGAGGGCGAGGGTGAACACGAGTGGTGGGCGAGGCAAGGCGACGATACATGTGCATAGTCCTGCATCACCCATTCCATGTTGTACTCGCGTTAATGACATGAAGGGCGAAGCTGACGGCGAGTGCAGCGCACTGTGAGTGGCGGGCGGGAGAGTCACGTTTTCGAGGGTGAAAGTGGGCGAGTGGGACTCGGAGTGGCAGATGATGGCACGGCATGCGTGTCATCGTGCATTCCACGCTGGACCGTGGTCATTATAGAGGGTGAGACGGGCAGAGGCGACAAGGTGGTGAACGTGTGGCGTCTCGTCGTCCGAAGACTCCGAACTTCAGTCGTGGTTGTTGAAAATTGAGAGTGCGAACTCCAGAAACGACGACGGGAGGCCTAGGATCAACCTCACAAAAATTTTGGCCAAGAAACATCGACAACGTCGGCGCTATCAAAGACCGACCAGTCTATACGTGAGATACCGAAGACCAAGCAAGGCTTAAGGCCGACGCAGTCGGCAATCCCGAGTACTATTAAACGAGACACTACTAGACGAGTACCATACAACTACAACTTTGATTCGCCGTACAATGCATAAAAAGTTTCCTTGTCCCAATACTTATTGAGCCAAAATTCCTCCGTCATTGCCCGGCTATTAGTGGATGATAAACGCTTATCAGCGACCTTGCCAAATCGTGGGATCAAGTCTACGGGTGAACGAAGCTGGCTGAGGGGAATGACGTCGCCAAAAGAATCACCATTCGTCCTCGTTGCTCGGCGGAGAATATGCATTGTGCTTATCGGATCTCGCTGTTCTCTCCCCCGCGACACGATATTGAATCGGTGTATATAAACCAGGAATTGTCTGGACCACCACGGTCTCTTCCCGCGAGACGGAACGGGGCGAAAGATAAGCCGAAGCTCCCCTATGGCATGACCTGCTCAACGCACGAATCAATAGGTGGTAAATCTCAAGCCCACTGAGTGTCAACTTACCAGATAAACCGGACTGCGGCCATTTCTCTTCAGGGTCGACGTTAAAAATGACGGCGTCGAAGCGACCATGCGGCCAAGAAGTAGAGGGTGGAGAAGCAACAATAGTTTTGGCTGGGCCCAAGTCGCTGATGGAAAAGAAAGGCGTTTGCTGAAGGCGTACGGATTCCCAGACCGCGAGGTGAGTAAAGGGAAGAAGACAATCAGAGGCTGACGAGCGTGGACCACTGACGGAATGGTGTAGCTTAGCCTTTTCTCGTTGCAGATAGTCACCCAGGGCGGCGCGGAGATCAGGAATACGAAACTTCGCAGAGATGCTATCAATAGTTTCCCTGCTTGTTTTTGGGTCTCTACCAAGGTTGATGGCTGTCTGACCAGCGATGAACGTGCGCAGGGGGGAGAGAACAGAACTCTCAGATTTATCTGCTGACAGTTGATGCGCCTTGACGAAGTAGTTGATCGGAGAACGTTTTGGCTGACCGAGGCTCACCACGGAGCGGGGGAGTGAATAATCCCCAACAGCCTCAGCGTAATCCGACTTGTTTCCACGTGAGCGGTGACGGCCACCAACTTCATTCCGATGTTCTTCACGAGTGCGTGTGGCCCTCTGGATTTCTCGTAACGATGTAGCAAGTTCGAACCGTGAACACTTTTCGAAGCGATCCAGGTAACGGCATATCTGGGGATCAACGTCGACATTGTTGCTGCTGCGGACGGGATTCTTGATTAGGGTGATATGGGCATGTTCGGTTACATCGGCGGTCCACTGTGACGGGGCGCCAGAGTCCCGAATAGAAGGCACGACGTTCTGAAGCAACTCTAGTTTAGGAATGTACCAATTTGGAATTATTTTTTTCTTTTTTCCTAGTCAGCCGCCTGCCTTCAGGATATGAGATTTGTACTTGTGAAAAGTGCTCAAAGAGAACTGTAATGCTTCGCAGTCATCATCGTCAAGTTCTGGTGCTTGAGCGAGATAGCAGAAATCAAGTAAGGCACGGATCGCGATGACCACGCCGGACGGCGCGGACCCAGCAATAAGCGCAACAAGCGATCTTTGAACATCCCGCTGCGTTCTCCCCGTTACTCGTGTGAGGTGAGAAATGCCTTCTTTGAAATGTCGAAATCCGATAGCCGGCTGAAGGACCGAGAAACGAAAGTCTAGTTCATCGGCCCCAATTGTGTTAATCGCCCACCGCACGGCATGGTCCCATATTTTTTTGTGCCATGCGTGTAGGGCCTCCGGGGTCAGGAACCTAGGGGGATTTGCCATTACCCAGTCTCGAAAGAACGGCTGCGAGACGCCGCTCAAGCGAAGCTTCTGCGCCACGGCGAAATACCGCGAGAGATCATCAGGATTGACTTTGATGCGGCGAAGCTGTCCCAGGGTGTACGACTTCGTGCGTAGAGGGTGTTGTTGTGGGTCGCCAAATTGTCTGTACATTGCTGTTGTGATAGGTGATGTCTTGCCTGCTACCCCTGCGAGCAGACATGCCTCTGGCGTGTCGATGATATATGAGGCAAGTGGTGTGAAGCAGAATCGACGGTTGCCCATGGGATCGTTTAACATCACCCCTACACGAGCCGCATCCTTCAGTGGCTGCAGAATGAGGTCCAGGCATTCATGGAATAGCCGATCAGAGAGAAGAGTGCGGATGCGCCGGGATTTATGGATAAACTTCAGTATTGGGAGAAGAGCTGTGAGAAGGAAAGCGTCGGACGACAATTTGAGACGGGTCGACATCTGAATGTTCGCAAGTCCGAGTAGAAGTGGGTGAGCGCATCGATTTCCAACAAGTGCAGAAACATTCGTCTTGTCAGACGAGAGGATGACGCCGAGAAGAGTGGCCCCAGCAGGTAGTTTGCTCTGTGAACGTGTTCAATACAGTACATGTCTGAAAAGACGGACTGCTCACCTGCATATCCCATGCTGCATTCCCAGTCATCCACTCAGTGTACACACGAACAAGGCGTCCAGCCATCCGATAGACTCGGCGAGGAGTGAAGTCGATTTTATCATGGAAAAGGGGATGATTGAATAATGCCTCCAAACACTTGACAGGGTCGCGATAGAACAACTTGACTGGTACTTTTGTAGGCACTTTCGTCAAAAGCGGACAGCACTTCCATTCGGGGCCACTCGGGAGAAGCTCTGTAAGACCGCGCAATTGGAGTGCAGTCCGGAATGAAAGGGGAAGGGTCTTGATCTGAGAGAAATAGATTAACCCCCTGTCGCACGCAAAGTTGTGTTATTCGATTAAAATACTCACCAGTTCAAGAGATAGAAAATTGTCAATTGCAGCCATGCTCAGGCCAGAGCGCGTCAGCCAAAGCCCGACGTCCCAGTCTGAGCGAGATGCGAATGGATAGTAGATGTTAGAACGTCGCTCCTTGGAAAATCGATCGCGGTCGAAGCGGTGAAGGAAAGAGTCCTCTTGGTGTGCATCAATTGAAGCCGCTCCAGGAAACGTTTCCACGATTGTTTGGCGTGGATCTTGGGGCTCCAAATCATCCAATCCTCCGGCAAAGCTGCTCTGAGTGGGCGAATCCGGTGTTCCTGTCTGCGCAAGTTGTGCGTGGTCCGGTGTGGGGATCTTTCGAGACTCTTGCTTGGGTTGCTCTGTACTAAGTAACTCACCCAAAGTCACCAAGTTGTCCACCCAATTGTAGCAACGCGACGTGGGTTGATTCATATGCCGCATGACAGCGTCGTCAGATGCAAGGAGCCTACCACAGCTCGGGCACCGCGTCCGAGCCATGATACCCTACAAGTTGTCGTAGAGTAAACCGTACGTGCGTGCGAAATTGTGTGAGAAACTTGGCTGAATATGGAGGAACAACTTAGGGATGGACTTATGTCGTCGCTCCCAACCTTCCTGCCCCTGCTGTCCCCAAACTCAAGTGTCTCCTCGAGTCCAGATAACCGACCGTCTTCTTCGCTACCCACTTCGAGAAAAATCTCTGTTGTTCCCGAGGCCCCTGAAACACTGGTCAACGCTTCCCCCACCGCTACTGAATCATCTTCCCCCTCCATACGATCCAGCACACACGCTCTCTCCCGTGGTTTACAAAACGAAGCACAAATGGATGAAAAACCTGTTTCAAACATCCGTTTTTTAGATTCGGAAACATTAGACGCACCTAAGGAAAATGTAAGTCGATTAATTGGTGTGATCAGCCTTCCTAATATCTATATAGCTCCTGAGCTATATGGCTGAACGCAACGCTCCTTATCTGCACCTTGATCTTGCTCGCGCTACGCGAGCGGTTATGCGAGCTCACCTCCGCCTCGCCCGTAGTGAACTTTCTGAGCACCAGTGTCGCGAGCGGCTTAGCCGGCTAAAGGTCCAACATCTGAAGAAAGCAGTAGCCACGGCAAACACCAGCGTGGGGCAATGGTGTGATAACATTCGCCGTTCTGGTCGCCCTCTCCATTCACGTGGTTACGCACCACGTCACCAGTCGTGCCCTTCCGACGCCCCTCGTCAGTGCCATTTTGCCGTGAATACACACATGTTGAATCCACACTTAGCCCCTGCTGATTTTCATGGTCATGATGAATACTTTGTTGATCTTGCATAAAATTTGTATTTCTTGTATCCCTCTTCGACTCTGTACATAGTCGACTCTGTACGTAGTGTCCCTGGCTGAATAAAAGCGATCGCGATCTGCACTGCCACACTTCCCACCCGCCGCGGGAGAGTCGACCCATCCAATTGCACCCGACGCGTGTAAAAACGCGAAGGTGTGATTCCACTAGAGTTGTCACCGCCGTCACGGTTTTAGTGTTGTCACAAATCACAATAAGACCAAACTGCCTAGTACCGAGACTACCTCGGTGGTGGCAGGCACACTCCCCATAGTACGTGTTCCGCCTATTCAAATATTCATCCCTACATTGGTCTTACCGTCTTCGTCAGGCTACGTGCGTTGGGCAATACGTCGTCGGTACTGTGCTGATCGCAGACCCATGCTTTGTGTCCTGGTATCATCGTCTGCGTGCGTCACAAGCAGCCTTCATTGCTCTACGATCGTGTCCGTCTGTACCTGATCATCCCCGTGGTCTCCATCAAGTGTGACCCCGGGCCCGCTTTACAGTGAGCATGCTCCAAGATCCCCATCACCTCCATCGCGTCCACCATGTCCCACTATCTCTATCGTGCCCCAGTCGTTCCCAGTATGTCGTGATCGCGTCCATCCCATCTCCATTGTAACGCCATCGTTTCTGTTTTTCCCTTATCATCCCCGTCGCATTTTTCGTGTCCCCGTCATGTCATGATCGTATTATCATGTCCACCGTTTTCATCGCGTCCTCATCGTCTGTCGCATCCCCATCTTCTCCACCGTGTCTGTGTACACGCCCGGGCCACCACTGACTGTGTTCCGTCCCGTCGTCTTCATGCCATGCTTGCTGACGGACTCAGACACTCGATGGGTTGAGACATATGGCTTGTCATGTACCTCCCAATATTTAGCCTAAGTCGTTTCAATCCCGCACTTCACACTTGTAGATATTTGTAGCTTATGAAATAGCTATACTTTTAACTCCTTGTGTAGTTCACATCCGAGCGAGCAATGCATGCGATGAAAACGTGGACTACTCGTGTACTCAGGACTCAAGGCTTCAAAGCGGGCGTGTCTTCCACAGTCGAATTGACAAGCCGGTAGCCCTGAGAAATGTCAAGGTCTCATAGCTCTGATTTCCTCCAAAAGCTCAGCTCTTCCATTACGCCGCCCCACGGCCGTCCTGTGACAACGATGGACGAACTCTTGACAAGGGAGCTCTTCGGACGGTGTCTGGACGAAGCTTGCGTCAATTACCGTAAACGCTCCAACCTCAACCTTGTATCTCGCCTCTTTCCCAAACTCTCTTTTTCAGTCAAGCCAACGGAGCTCAACAAAAAGTATACCAGCATCCACCAGAGTGTCGTTATCAGTGAAGAGCCCCCTCAGAATACAGCGACTCGCGAACTTCGGTCTCGCAAGCGTCCAGCACCGAAACAACAATCACGACTTCATGCTGTAGAATCCCCCACCCTTTACAACACAAAGCGGAGGAGATGGAATATCGATTGCTTTTCCCCTCGCGGAGCAGACGGAGCCATCGCAGAAACCCTTACAGAGTACTTCCTTCACCCCAAACCACCCGCCACCCTCTATACTAAAGCCGACGCGTTTGTCACTCCTCCGAGTCCGGATCATTCTGTGGCATCCCCAGCCAGCGAAGAAACTGCTGCAGGCCAAGCTGAGTCCCCGACCAATCAGCCATGTGACACAGACACAGACGTCATGGTGGATGGTGGGAAAACAGACGATGATTCGGGAGTCGCTCCTCGTAAGGGAGCAGCACTTGATGGCGACTCTTCCAAAGACAAGGATTTTTTTCTAGGCAGGAGAACAACTGACAGGACTTCACAAGAGGCCCACTGGTCGGCGTTCCTTAATGCCCTTGCTGCGACCATCCCCCCGGATTCTGAATCCGAGTCGAACACTCCTCCCGACCCCCGAATCGCTAGTATCGAACGTCGATGGTATGGTTGCTTCTCCAACAAGAAGTTACCATCGAACAGCGGGCAAGCACAGTGGAACCGGAAGCCGGATCTTGTCCTCGTCGAAGCTGAGAGAGGCGAAGACGGTCTTACGTGGAATTGTATTAAGGCGCTTGGTGAACTAACAGGTTCAGACCTCGAGAATAACACTACGCTTATCAAGACCCTCAGCACCAAAGCGTACATTCTGCTGACTTCTCAACCTTGGCGGCGTTACGTTCTCGCGTTTTCCATTGCGCATACCGAGTTGCGCACCCACCTATTCGATCGCTCCGGTGTCGTCATTTCCCCCCCATCAATTTCCATACCAACATTCCCGAGACTTGCCGAATCATTCACGCCTTCGCCTATGCCGACAAATCCATCCTTGGATTCGATCCGACAATCGAAATTTTCCCCCTATCTCCCCAACCGTCGACTCCGTCAATCGGCACCATAGAGGTCGACGGAATAATTTACGTCATCATAGAAATTTTGTGGACGAGCAACGGTTTTGTTGGTCGTGGCACCAGTATCTACCACGTTCGCGCTCGCGATGCACCCTCCCGCCGGAACGATCAAGAGTTGGATGAGTTTGATCTTGTCGTAAAAGATGCTTGGGTGGAGGAGGCCGTGGTTGATCACGAACGTTCAATTCTCGAGTACATCTCCGACATCGAAGGCGTTCCCAAACTGATCACGGCCTGGACTGTACAGTTCGACGGGAAAGATGATACTACATCGCGTAATAGACCCAACGAATGGGATCAGGAGCTGGCACCTCGCTATACGACTCGCGTCCATAGGCGTCTTCTTATGCAAACAGTCGGCAGTCCACTGTCTTCTTTCAGATCACAATGGGAATTTCTTCATGGGTTAATATCAGCGATAGAGAGTAAGTACCTCGGTGATCATTCGTTGTCCATTGCTAATAATCGGCGATAACAACTGTGCAGTCCACGAGCAACTTGTCACCAAGAAGGGGGTCCTACACAGAGACATTAGCCCGAATAACATGATCTACAAGCGCTCGAAGGATGGTGATCGACCAGTGATGCTCATCGATTTTGACTACGCGGCACGCATCGGCGCTGAGAATCCATACCCAAAGGGAACAGTAAGGCCTCGAACCAGGACAGTGAGATTTCCTGCTAACGTTACGCTAGGGAACACTTCCATTCGCGTCTCTGGCGATTTTGTGGCAGGCCGTAACTCAATGCAAATCCGGTGACGAAGTGCCTGAGATCGTGCACGAGGTTGCGGACGACCTCGAAGCATTCTTTTATGTCTTCGTATGGATCTGTGTCCTGTACACTGGTCCTGACGGGGCAATTTGTATGCCATTAGAGGATGAATCCTCCATCATTCATGGGTGGGGTGAGGCGTCAATGATGGGTGGACTCCGTTATGCTCTCGGCATCAAGAATACCTTCATCCATGCTCCCAACAGGATCGTCAAGGAGCAATTTTCGCCGTACTTCCAGAATCTGAAGCAGCTCGCGGAGGAATGGAGAGCGCTGGTCAAAGCAGAGGACGAGCGTAGGGAGTCGTTCAAGCAGCCTCCAGAGGACAGGGTTGCATCTAAACTCGAACCGCTCACCCACCAGGCCATCATTATACTTCTTCGGCGCCACGCAGAGAACCTCCCGCCTGAAGAGGTCAAGTCGCTTCCCAACAATCCTCATCCTCTTCTCGACAACCCTTAATTGAAGAGGTCGCCCTCGTCGCCCTCGAGCTTGGTGGCTCTGCCCGTGATTATGCTCCCCTTTTATATGTAGAACAGTAGCGTCATACCCTCCACCTGTGTAGCACCGTAACTTATATATAAGTACCTTGTACGTCCCATGTGCTCCTAGCAAATCCGAGTCATCCGTCGCGGCGTTGTGACGGCATATTCCGTTATTCCGATTTTGGTACCCGATGCGATGTCCTGATTCTAAGTTATCGTCTTGGGCCGTGTACTCTCGGTCCGTCAATGTATTCAAGTGCCGCCAAGCTCAAAGCATTTATCACTTACCCGAGCCCTTTCCGTAATCACTAGAAAAAGGTCAGCTAATCAACCTGTTCTCTCTCATCGCACTTAGTGACTGCTCATGGTCAAGAACAATCGTAAGCGTCAACGTTCAAGTTCCGACACTGCGGTTACTCCCATCCCTTCCAAGAAGCAGAAAGATACGAGTCCGACCCGTCGAAGCCAGCGAACGAGCAAGGGCATTGGTGGTGCCTCGGAACAGCTCAGGAAAGTCGGGGATGCTGTTGTTGCTGTTTCGAAAAAAAAAAAAGGTCGGCTCGATGCTGCCAACGAGCAACGCAACCCAATGGCACCTGAATCTCCACGTCGCGGGGGAAAAAAGAAGGTAAGTTGCGCATATTGAATACACTTACGATTGCTGCTGCATCCGTGACAACAGCACCTATCTTTACCTTCGAAGGACGAGTCTTCTACGCCTAGTGGAACATCTGGTATAACGCTCGTACGTCGAATGTTTCACCACTCCACTTTAGTTCTTTGACTCCGGGGGTTCTCCGCAGCCTAAGTATGCCCGAGGTTTACAGATTATAGCCGACGCACGGAAGCGCTACAGTCAGCGGGAGACTGAGACCTTTTCCGAAGCCGACGAGGATGCGATTAAGGGCGCTGGTGACTCCCTTCGCCTCCCCGGCGATGAGGCTGACAGTGACGAAGAACATGAAGATGGAAGTACTGACAGTGAACGATCGACTGACGAAGATATTGATGAGGAGGGTGAGCCAGGGGATGTGAGCGATAACGCTCTCGGGCCTCCTGAGGAAGGGACTGAGGACAGTGATGACCTCGGTGGCCAAGCAAATGAAGTGAGCGTCTGGTTTTTCAGTTGTCGCTGCCACTGAACCTTGCACACAGGAGACGGACGTGCTCGAGGACTACTATGCCAGGAACCGCCGTCCCCGGCTGCCATCACCTGGTGCATTGCAGCGCTTAGTCCCTCGGCCGCTGAACACAGCCTCTTCCAGTGACGACGAAAGCAGTGGCGACGATGCTCCACGCAGACAGAAACGCTACTCGCAAAAGCCCAAAGAAGTGTGCTGCACGGATCCTACTCAACTTAGATTTTACCCGCCCAAGTGGATGGACTTTCTCGAAGGATGCAAGGTCGACACACGCACTCATGCGCTCGTTGAGGAAGCGTGGCCCTCCCACAAGGCGGCGGTTACGGGGTTTATTTCAGACGCGATCGAGCTGAACATCCTGGAGTGGAGGCGAGATCGGCGTACCGTCGAGAAGGGATTCTACCCAAAGTATCGAAAGGATATGTGCAAGTTGGTGCGTACTACTTGAACGCTGACTGTGGTCTCACTCAAGACTTTACTTCCTCAGCTCTACGAGGACCTTGCCTCTTGGCGAGGCGAGCTCAAGAAGGCTGCGGCCAGCGTAGTTCGTTCCCATCACAGTCTTTTCCCACCACCAAATAGTTGTCTCTCGAGGAAAGAGACTCGCCAATATGTGAAAAACGCTGCTACTGCCTTAATCAATCGATCTGCCTTTGCCCATGGCGGTAAAGACAATGAGGTACGTGCTCGTCACAACCGTGTTCTTACTGGGTACAATTCACTTCACTGCGTCAGGGCCATATAAAGAACTTTGGACATCCAGCCATTCGTGAATTAATCCAGACCTTCCTCTTCAGCCGCGAGAACCGTCTTGGTAATCTACGCTCAACAGAGCTTGGCACCCACATTCCGAACAACACGCTCGCTCTCGCCGTTACAGCGGTAAGTCTTGTCGTATTTTGTGATCATAGCTACAACTCACATTATTCTTGGGAGATTCGATGCATCCTCGATGGGTACAAGAGCAACAGGAAAGCTAAATATCCGTATTTCAGCCGAGAGAATTATCTCTCCAAATGGAAGAAGTACAAGGAACTTATCTTGAAGGTCGAGGAGAATGAGATCCATGGCCCCAAGTTTGACATGATGTGTCGCGAGATTGCGCGAACTGGTCTGTAAGTGTGATTTTCTCGTTAAGAGCTTTATGTTCATTTGTTGCCCTAGTGCGGGTGGTGCTGGAGCGGGTGGTGCCGAGTCAGACGGAGACACGAGTAATGACGAGGATTACGCTGTTGACCTGAATTGATGACCGGTTACCTGCCGCTAGAGAGAATCAAATTGTTTGAGCCACGTCGATACATTATCCATCGGATTCGGTCTCAGCTGACTTATCCTTTTTTTTTTGGACAAGCGTATGTAGCGACTGGGTGGAGCCAAATATACGACGACAACAAAGTTGACTCGGACGTGGTGACCACAATGACACTTTCGCCGAACAATCGTGGCAAACGGGACAGTCAGATTCTCCTCATGCAGTACCTCAACCGGGTGCACTTTGACTCATTGATGAACCCGCTGGAGCTCGAGATCTACCATCAGATGTGCAACGTGATCAGGATTGATCCTGTGTTTTACGAGTATATTTTCGCGGTCAATTGGATATGGTATGTGTGTCGTTTGCGCTGGATGTGAGAGGCTGATGGGTGTGGTAGTTGATCATGCCCGAGTCACTCAATTGATTGGTTGTGTCTGCTGTGGATGATGATTCCAAGATCATTGGTATCTGTGATGAAATGAAGCTATTGGGCGAGGAGGGCTTGTGGTGGACAATGATCCAGGTGTATGAGTACTATATGTCTCGTCATCTTTCCTAGGTGTTCGAGTTGCTCTTTGG
>JBBPSU010000317.1:0-14822 GCA_038093755.1 Tylopilus microsporus | reverse complement strand
AACAAAAACAGTAAGGTCTTTCGGGATAACTTATTGTCTTAATTTTGTTCAAAATAATTATGTCATAACAGCGTAAAATATCTATTAAAATATGAAAATATGTGATATATGGAATATTGTTGACGAGAATGACAAGACGAAATATTGTACAGACATTTCTAAATATCTTTAGTGCCCATATTTTGTACCAGATTCTTAGCAACGATGAAAACATATTTTGTACATGAATGCCCTAGATGGACAAAACAACTTTGACAGATTTGGCAGATAGACATATTTTAAGCGTAATTCAGAATAAGTGATACAATATGTACGAGCGGCCCGCTGAGTACCCCACTGAGTGTCCCACTGACTGTACCTGCCTCATAACTACAGCTTAGGGGTAGCGCACACACAACGGGTGCCTAAGTATGCATGTGCCAACAACTTGAGGTTGATGTTGATGGCACCCAGGGCCCAAGTGGCCATCGTGAGGGCGATTGCAAAAAATACGATAGCGAACAGGGTGCTGGTCACATTGGCCAGCAATCTACAAAGAACTCCACGGCGAATAGGCTGGGAATATATGTAAGAGAGAAAGATGTAGCGGCGAGTATGACATACCTTTTTCCCGCACTGAGAACACACCTTAATGAAGGCCGGTTGGCTGCCTTCCGCCTTGATAAAGGGGACTGGTTTGTTATCTTGTTTGACATAACGGATTCTTTCTTGCTAGTCAAGTCCATTAGAGCGGCATGCCAAGGACTCGGAAATCGAGCAGCTTACCATCATTGTGAGGGTCAAGGGTCAATGACCACAGCAGGGACCAGAGACTATATATAAGGACTAAGCCTCTTTTGTTTCTAGAAGGGGAAATGAGTACAAAGAGACGTGATCAAGCGAAGGACAAAACCGTCGTCTCTGGCGTAGTCAATGTAACTGTTCCCAATTAAGAAAAGAAGCAAAAATACAAGTGTTGAGTACGTACAATGTCCTTACCGATGTCTCCGCTAAGACAAGGGCCTAGAGCAAAATAAATTACAAGAGATATGAATGCAAAAACATTATAAGGGAGTAGAGACTTACGGCCGACAAGGAATGATACGAACACCCAATGGTCTTCTGCTTCTGTTCGACCTGCGGTCCCCGGGGGAGGGAAGTGACGAAGAACGACCAACGGATGCATAAGAAAAGTGACCACGACCAAGTGAGACTGGTGAGTAAATAATTTCCAATGTATACGACCTCCTCAGCATAGTTAGGACGATCTGGCACAACGCACATCCCAGCTGTCACTGGAGCGAACACCCGAAGAGGAGGTCAGTGTGATTTACAATTGACTTGAATATGCTCCACACTGCTTCATGTAGCTGGACGAAGTTGCCCTAGGGGTCTTCAGAATGACCCTAGGTGACGGTACTTCGTGGACGCACGGAGAGGAACCACTGCACGGGCATGCAAGTCCAACTGAAGCCGTACCTGGCGTCGCCAATGCCCAAAGGGTCTTCGGAAAGAGCCTGAGCAGTAGCACTTCATGGATGCGGGAAAAGGAACCACTGCATGACCCCACAAGTCCAACTACACTGGAATGCGACATCGCAAGAACCACATCGGAACCACCGGAAGGCATGGATGGAGTTTTTGCAGCTCTTCTTCTCATCGATCACAAGATGCATCATCGGGCGAAGCTCATAGAGGAGCTAGTAAAAGCATCAAGGATAACAAGCGGAGAAAAGGACGTTCTAAAGGACCTACAAGACAATTTACTTTGGCTTCAGAAGGCTCTGGACACCATCCACAGCTTCGACGCCGGTGATGATGAAACCAACAAGCTCCTACATCAGGAATTGGAATCGAACATGGAAAGCCTTATTCAAGCCGTAAAGAGCATCGTGGATACACTCACAGCCAGAGGATTAGACATGCCTTCGCAAGAAACTGCAGCAGAAATCGTGAACACGGGTAAGATGCCAAACAAGAGGGGGAGAGAGAGAACTCTAACAATACCTTCAGATAGCAAGTTCAGCCTCAATCTGCATCACGCAAACCCAGTGATCCTGCTCAGCTTACTGATCGCCATGATTCTAAATGTCTTTGGACACCTCACCTATTCATGGAGCAACGCGGCACTGGAACTCCTGAACCTTCTCGTACGGGCCGTTCTTAAAGACCCCACCGACGCACGGGAGGAAGAGAACAGATACATTCCACATGACATTCGTACTGTCCACAAGAAATTCGGCCTGGAGCCATCTACACAGACATTCGCAACCTGCATCAGATGCTGTTGCACATACGCGCCGACATTGAAGAAGATGACTACCTACCCCGAGCGGTGCACCTTCAAGAAGTACCGCGGCAGTAAGCCTTGCGGACAGCTCTTGGTCAAGATGACCAAGTCCGGTGGCAGCCGAGTACGCACGCTGATACACCCATTTGTGGTTCAAAATTTCAATGATTTTTTGGCTGGGCTGCTCAGCCGTCCGGGGATGGAGGAGGCGATGGAGCGCGGCACAAGGCTAAACGACAAGCATCAGCTTTGGGACATAAAGGATGGGACAGGTATCACCGAGATTATGGGACCTGACGGGAAACCTTTCATGGATGGGCTCCCGAGGAAAGATCTCAGACTAGCCTGGAGTCTCTCCGTCGACTGGTTCAATCCACACCAAAACAAGACGGCCGGAAAGAAAAAATCAGTTGGATCTATTGCAATGGCGCTGCTCAACTTACCCCCGACTCTTCGTTACAAACCTGAAAACCTCTACGTTTTCGGTGTTATCCCTGGCCCAAGAGAACCTTCCCGGGATGAAATCAATCATTTCCTTCGCCCCTTAGTGGAGTTTTTCCTGCCTGCATGGAAGAGTGGAACCTGGTTTACAAGGACAACTGAACACCGTGAGGGCCGTTTATCACGGTCTGTTATCGCAGTAGCAGTAAGCGACTTACCGGCGGCTCGAAAAATCATAGGGTTTGCGGGGCCTATGGCCGAACACCTGTGCAACTTATGCTGGCTGTCCAAGTCAGAAAAGGACAACTTCGACAGCGAAAAATGGAGATCGCGCACCTTTGACAAGTACTTCAATGCAGCAGTTCGATGGCACGACGCACAGACCAAGAAGGAGCAGGACCAAATTTTCAAGGAGACTGGGGTGCGGTGGTCAGAGCTACTCCGGCTACCTTATTGGGACCCCACCCGCTTTGTTGTTGTCGATGGCATGCACAACCTTTTCCTTGGGTTAGTGCAATATCACTTTCGCAATCTTATTGTCATCGATAAACCTGCAAACGAAAATCTTCGCAAGTCTGGGCCTGCATCCAATGAGCTGGTTGATGAAAGCGAAGTGGGACGAGCAGCGCAGTCACTCGACGCAGGGGCATCCGAGACCGCATTGAACCGCTTCAAGAAAGCAGCACTAGCTCGTTTGGTGGACGAACGGGACCTTGCAAGATTACTACCATCGAAAAAGAAGCTGACGAAGAAGGATTTAATCAGCGTTTTACAGGTGGGTAATGTCACCGAGTCGTCACGAATGAGACTAGAGCCTTTCCTAGACGAGTGGGACGCGGGACAGCCTGACAGGATCCATACCTATGATGGTCGATGAAGCAATCATGATCGAGGATGATGTACTCCTCGGAGAAGACTTGGTGGAAGAGTATAGGACGCTGAATGATGAGAAGACATCAACTTCGGAACCCCTATCAAACAAGGAAATCAATGAAATTCAGGCTCACCTGCGTGTCATTACACGTCCATCGTGGCATAGAGGCCCCCCCGTTAATTTAGGTGACCCTGAACACGGAAAACTCAAGGCAGAGCAATGGAGGACGGCAATCGAATTTGACTTACCAGTTATTCTATTCAAGCTATGGGCTTCGAAGGGATTCAGAGACAGTGACGACGACCACACTCAACGCAAAAGGAGAGAAAAGACTAGCGCACAGCACGATGATCTTGGCGATGGCACTACAATGGGGTACTTCCTACGTCACATCTGAGCAGCACGCACGCAATTACCATTGCTATATCAAAACATACCTCAAGACGCTCAAGCAGATATTTCCTAGCCTCAGTATCCGACCCAACCACCATGCGGCTTTACATCTTGATACTTTCCTGCTCCGCTATGGCCCCCTGCACGGATGGTGGATGTTCCCGTTCGAACGAATCATAGGGTCTCTACAGAAGAAAAATACCAATTATAAAATCAGTGAGACTTTGCAACTTTGAGAAGAATCTGATGGCTTACCTGCGAAATAGGGGAACTAGAGAAAACAATGTTGATGTCATTCTGTGCAGCGGCCAGGGTACATACTATCCTGCAACATCCAGATGCCCCGTCATGCGTCAGAAGGGCAAATGAAATCGTACGACAGTACCATGGAACACAAGACTTGAACATTTTTCAGTCCCCTGAAGATCCGTCGCAGTGGAAGCTCCACGGTCCTGAAAAGAGGGAGCCAGTTACCCCGGATGTGAAGAAGGCGCTCTCTTTAATTGGAATCGAAGTGGACGATAACACTGTCACTGCGTTTTCGCATGTTAGCAAGGGGAGACAGGTGTACGCCAACAGAGCGGTAACACGGACTGACTGTTATATTTTTTGGGAGGAAACGGAGGGGAGTCTGGTACCAGGCGTCATCGAGCAAATCCTCATAGCTGGGAATATGCAAACCTGCTTCATTGCAATGCGCAAAAACGTACCGATGCCTGAGGACAATGCGGATCCTTTTGCGTCATACACAGGCTTTGGAGCTGCGCTATGGCGAGAGGAGCTGGCACGGGAAATATGCATTTTTCCGTTGGAAGGGAGTAGTTTCTGCCACGCAATATTCATGCCTTGGGAGGAAGGAAAGCTTGTCATGAAGCCTTTGAACAGGGTGAGCAAGCCATACGCGCAAGTGTATTAATTGCTTACCTTCAACAGATGATGTGAAGTACCGTACTCAAGGATGTCCTACGGATGCTTAGAGTCAGTGATAAGCAAGACGTAGATGATGCACTAGGTCTGATCTGTGTAGATATCATGATACGTGCTTGTGTTTAGGCTTCTTTTTTCAATGGCATAAGATATGACAGGTGCAACTCAATTTCTCTAACTAGGTACTACATATACCATACGAAGCGCAATGAGTAGCCTGGAGTGGCTTATGTGGAGAGGGAAAAGGACACTGAATTTGTTGGTCATAAGTAGTTGTGCCGTGATTTCAGGCACGTGGACCTAACTACAGTGGCCAACATGAGCGACTACAGTATTATCGTACATAGATCTAATTGCATGATATTTTCACTTCAAGGTCTTCTTGACAGCTGTGCTCCTGAAAGGCGCATCGTATCATCCTGGTAGATGTAACGGGGGATTCAGTAGCTCCTAGCACTAAGGTCGCTTTCTTCACTTCAGGAAATGCTCTCATCCATGGTGCGCAGTACATCTGAATAGGTGTCAGTGCAATGGGCTCATGTAGGTGCTTGACACGTACCATAATATCTGTGTCCCCATTGGTTTTCGTGTGGAACGGAGATGCAGAAATCCGGAGTTGAAGGGCACCACAGGTGCGGCTTTCCTGCTTGGGCATCCTTAACCCGCTGATTGGGATGACTGAAGGATGATCGAACGTGATGCTGAGGCTGGATAGGCGCGGAAGTAGGTGTGTGCAATCCAGGATCCTCGGAAGTTGAGGGACACGAGGCTTAATTTGGCGCAGAGTAACATGAAGATTGGTCACCATGGGACTTTCAAGATGTGGTACCATCGCTGTCAGGTACTCTACCGGTCCTCCAATGGTCCGCAAAGAAGGGACACTAACGGATGAAAGGTGGGAATGGCAGTATGTTTTCGCTTTGCCACATGAGGAAATTCAGAGTGTGCGTATATGAGAATGGTGTTGTAGGAAGGCCAGCAGTGAGGAGATGGAGGCCAGGGGATTGATCTCAAGCTGTTCGAGTAATGGCAACTCGAGTTGTTGAAGGAGCTTGGACCATGACGAACTGGTGAGGGCTATCTCCCTCAGGGAGAGTTCCTGAAGTGGCGACCTATGTAGTATGTCCATCGTGTAGGTGATGACTTGGGGTAGGAATATCATGTTACTTTCCAAGGAGAAGGACCGTAGTTCGGAAGGTGACGTTCGGGACGATACTAAAATCGATGGGAGCGCTGAGGAAGAAGGGATTGATAGGGGCACTGAGGGAGATGATAATGGGCTGCTGAATGAGAATTCCTGGCAGTCAGATGCCTGGATGCTGCCAAGTAGGGCAGCCACAGATACGGGTGACACGTCGTCGTCGAAAAGACTCAGGTACACGGTAGGGATGTTGGCACATCGGGGACATTCAAAGAAAATTTGTAGAGCACGGAGATGTGAGTCACTCCCATTGAAAAGGGTGCAGTGAAGAGTACGAGGGAGCTGGAAGTCCATCATACGCCTCCACACCAGGAGAGCTTCGCAGTTCTTCTCAGTGACGGTTTTCCAATAGCCGTTGGTTGACGCAAAACCAACAGCAGTAAGATACCGTGGCGCGGCGATACTTTTGAAGATAGACGATACTTGGGTGCAGGAGCGAAGGTCGGAAAGCCCGAGCAAACCGATGATAATGTGTAACAGTTCGTTGGGGAGTATGAGCATGGTAGCTATTTTGTTTTTGACAAGAAGCGATCGTTTGGCAGGAAGTAGATCGGAAGGGTCATCCTCCCTCTTGCGCTTCAAGTTCTGTAGGGCTGGAGTTGAGGTGAGGCTAAGTAAAACCAAGACGAGTACTGCTACCTTTTTGAAGGATTCTTGGGCGTCTGAATGAGAGGGTGCCGCAAGCGCATGACCCACAGAGGCTTCTCGTGCAGCGTAGAATCGTTTGGAAGGAAGTAGATCCGAGGGATCATCCCCTCTCTTGCGCTTTGAATGCTGTAGGGCTGATGTTGAGAAGAGGTCAGGCACTAACTGAATTGAGACTGCCACCTTGTTGATCCCTGCTTGAGCCTTCGAGTGGGAGGGTACCGCGAGCGCATGATCGGATGTGTCTTGGGCAGAGAGTCGTTTGGAAGGAAGGAGATCCGAGGGGTCGTCCCCTCTCTTGCGCTTTAGATGCAGTTGGGTTGGAATTGAGATTAGATGAGGCGCTAATTGAGCCTCTGAATTGAATGGTGCACCGAGTGCATGACTAGGGTATTCTTGGACAATTTCAATGGCAGAAGCTTGTTTGGAAGGGAGTAGATCAGAGGGGTCACCCTCAGGCGCATGCTCCACGTGCTGTAGGGCTGAAGTTGAGAGAAAGCGAAGTGGCTGAGCAAGTACTCTACCTTGGCAACAGCGACGTCTGAGTGGAATGGGGCCACAAGCGCATGACCAGAAGGGCGCTCTTGGGCGATTTCAATAGCAGAAGCTTGTTTGGAAGGGAGTAGATCAGAGGGGTCACCCTCAGGCGCATGCTCCGCGTGCTGTAGGGCTGAAGTTGAGAGAAAGCGAAGTGGCTGAGCAAGTACTCTACCTTGGCAACAGCGACGTCTGAGTGGAATGGGGCCACAAGCGCATGACCAGAAGGGCGCTCTTGGGTGATTTCAATAGCAGAAGCTTGTTTGGAAGGGAGTAGATCAGAGGGGTCACCCTCAGGCGCGTGTTCCGTGTGCTGTAGGGCTGAAGTTGAGAAAAAGCGATGCAGTAACTGAGCAAGTACTCTACCTTGATTACAGCAGTTTGTGAGATTGCTTCGCTGATTAGCAGGGAGGGTTGGTTGGCAGGGAGTAGATCGGCACGCTTTGAGTACCACAGGGCTGAAGGCGAGTGACACTAATTGGTGGGACATGAGTGACAAAAGACGAGATAACTGAGCAACAGAGTGCTCACCATACAGATGTCGCCAATGCGAGGGGAGCCGTCTCCTGCTATATACTTCAGGTGGGAATATAGAAGTGAATATATCATCTATGTTGCGGATATGAAATTAAACATCGCTATAGAAAAATCCATACATACCCCGGACTGGATGGATCGCGAACGACTGATAATGTTGCCCATGAAGGAAGAACAATTTTGATGAGCAACAAAGACTAGAGATCGAGGGCTTAAATACGAGACGGGTCAAATAGGGTTGGAACGAACAATAATTGAGTTACGCACCTTTTGTGCATGACGAATGCGCGATGAATGAAGGCTGGGATTTGGGATCCCCAAATCCCAGCAATGCAGCATCACGTATCTAACAATAAGTGAGGCTGAGCTGCTCCGAGCCGAACGGGCTCGCAATTGGCGTTTACCTGCCAGAGCGATCCAATCCGGTGATCCACGAAGCTACACTAGAACGGCTTAGATCAATTCTACAGACGATATTATTGTTCTCACCTGTAACCACGGCCGTTGCTCCCCACAACAATGAAGTCCTGATAACCGATTAATGTTGAAGCCGTAATTGTAATACCGTAGGGCGTACTCGGTTTGGATGCGCGGTTTTGTTCAATGACCAAGTGTCCTTTTGAGGACTAAGTTGGTGTGCTCCGTGCGGGGATCGACGTCTATTTTATCAATTTACTTTACTATGACTACAGTGACAATGTACTACGGCCACCGCACTCGCCCCGGCCAAGTAGCCAAGTGGCAAAGGGGGCTGTTGAGTGGCATGTGTAGGAAGGAAAAGAAACCTAGCGTGTGAAGTCTTCTGCCATAAATAGTGAGCAGCGATTGGTGGCACGTGACGGCCAGTGGGTGTCGAAGTCACGTGTCCAAATCGCCGCGCACTATTTACCGAGAGGTTCCCACGCGTCTCCTCTCTCTTCCCCCTCACCCTGACCGCTCGCCCCTTAGCACTGTATTTACTCTGTATATTGTAGACGTCTCTAGTATGTAAAGTATTCGGCTGAGTTGTTTCCTGCCCCAGCGTTCTGGCTGACGGTCCAAGCTCCACACCCCCACTCCGTCCTCCACATCGCTACACGCGCCGAAGCCACGATGGCCCACTCTGCCTATGCGGTGTCCTAGATCGGCAGTCACTACAAAAGGCGAACCGCGGACTTTAGATTTCTCTCTTTTCAACCATCATCACAAGTAGGTTGTGTTGTACGGGTGTAGCTACATATCAACCTAACTGTATTAGCTAGAAAATTGTTTGATTCTCATGGAGAACCAGTCAAATGGCCATATGACCATTGGTACGTAGTGGCTACAGGCTTAAGGGCGCGTGCTGATCGCCTGCCTCTCAAGGTCGCAGCTTGCTGGATGACCCAGATGCCTGGGCCATTGTACGCGATTGGGCGTCCGAGCGCATTGATTTCCCCACATTCGACCGCAATATGCAGAGCTTCGGGGATCGCTACGTTTCGTCGGACTGGAATCCCATTTGCAACCGTGTCTTCGACCTCTCTGAAGACGGCGACATCACTGCAGCTACTGCCTACATAGAAGACCTAATGAAAGCTCATGGTCTACTATCCCCTCCAACACCCGTTATTACAAAAGGAAAGCGCAAGGCTGAGAGCGGCGAGCAGCCTCCCAGAAACCGGAAGCGCACTTGGAGACTGGTATGTTATTTGTTCTGCCTGGGATTTTGGCTCATGGAAACTTTGCGCAGGTCAATGCTTTCCTGGATGTAGAAGCACAGGCTGACGATGAGGAGGACGATGAGGAGAGCACAGGGGAAAGGGAGGACGATGGTAAGCCCCCTCATTGTGCTTCATCTTTCAAACTGCTCAACCATGCAGATGATTTCATTGTCGCGCCCTCCGCGATGATGAGTCGGGATGCTGCCCCACAAATGCGCATTTATCCGATCTCAGAGCATGCTGGGCCCTCCACATATCTCACAGCTATCGACAGCATTGCAAAACATTTTTTGCCACCTGCCATCGAAAGTCTCGACGATGACGAATACAATCGTCAACTTGATTATTACGCCGGTCATGACACCCTCGGAGAAGGGGACGAGTTGGAAGAAGAGTCAGACACCCGCCAAGTCTTGCAACCTGCTGAACTCTATGATTCTATTCACGACTGGGTCCTCGGCACGCAAGACTATTACACGCTAGTGGAATCAATCGACTATCAATACGATTTCAACCCCAAGATTCAGTACTGGGAGGACTTCTTGTCCAAACTCGCCCTTTTCGAAGACCAAGTCGAGTGGGAACGATACTTCAAGTCTATATCACTCACAGACCACCTTCGTCAGCTTGCCAATTATCAGCCCTCCTCAATGACCTCTACAACGATAGGGGATCACGCGACTGTTCAAGACCTAGCCGCCCTTCGTCCTGCAAAGACGCCAAAGGAGGGTGTCTGGATGGTGAAGGTTGTTCCTCGTGAGTTTTTCTTCGACCACCAAAATCTGGGCTCATTTTCGTGCCAGGCTCCTCGGCGGAGTACATCGTAGCTGCATGGAAGAATTTGGGACTGGATGCCAAAGTCTACAAGCTCCTTCCAGGGCGTGTCACAGTTGGCATAGCATATCCGAACATTTTTCTCCATATGGTGCCCGTTTCGCATCGTTCCTGCATTCGAAGCTGGTCATTGATTCCAGTGGAGGATCGCATTCCCACCCATCTATTTGGACGACCAACACCGTTGCTACCTGCTTGGTATACCATCTCGAAGTGCGGGATGTACAAGGGGGATATTGCATATGCTCTGGATTTCGACAGCGACACGATGGAATTTAAGGTTCTCGTCGCCCCACGGCGTTTGAAGCCAAAGAAACCTCTTGTAGAGTACGAACTTCTCGGACAAAGTACATGATCCCGCCGTCTCTTCTCTCCTGAAGAGCATTGTGGGCAACCTTTAACGTCGCTTTATGGTCTTCCCCGTTATCGACACAAAGAACAGGTCTTCATTTCCGGCCTCTTGCTAATGAGGGTCAATATCGGCCAAATCGCCCTGCTCTCCTCCCCTTCGCCCCAACAGATCGCACTCCATGTCTCTTCAATGGTCAACCCCTCTTTTATGAAGGCGACGTACAAGAAATACAACTACATCTTCTGGAAGACTGGCGATCGGGTTACAATCTCCGATCCCACACACCTCGGGATGCGTGCCAATATCGTCTCCATAGAGCGAGAATCCCAAACAGTCGTAGTGCGCCTATGCGAGGGTCCAGAGCATCCCATTACCCTATCTTCATTGTCTCGGTTGTACCACGTTGGGGACACAGTCCGGGTCATTGAGGACCCCTTTAGTGACCACCAATGTGCATACCACGAGTTCATTGGACGATATGGTTTTGTCTCGCACATCGACTGCGAGACAGGCGAGGCCACCATTACCGCCGGGAATGATGAGGTAATGAGATTCTTCATGGCAAGAGTCGCTTGCTTATTTTCATCTGTAGTTCCAGGTATCTCAGCATCTTTTGGAATCCCACTCGCTGGATCAGTGGGTCTGGGCCCCAATAGGGGTCTTCAAACCCTCTGTCATGGAAAATCCTGCTGAGCGTGTCGAGGTTGGAGACACGGTAGAGGTTAGATGTGGAAGGCATACCGGTAGCAGCAGCTTCGTGATCTGCGTGGAAAGATCTGCGGGCACTCTGAATTTTGTCTCGCCGCACAACGTGGATTACAAGGTCCCGATAGATGCAGTGACATTTACACTGGATCACCGTGCGATCCGATTCAGTCCCGATCACGGCTATGACGTAAAGCAAGGTGATATTGTCGTCGTGATTAGAGGGGACTACAGGGGCAAGTATGGGACGGTGACAAGGGTCTGCTTAGACAATAAGGTTCTGCACGTCGATCCACTAATCCCGGGGGTGAGTGGCATGAACATTGTCGTTGGTATTGCTGCTTATTTGCAACCAATCAGCCTGCTTTCCAGCTTCCTATCATCTACTTCGCGCGCGATTTCTCTACCCGTGGTGACGAAGACAAGCAATACATAGAGAAAGAGGTGTTGATCATTGGTGGCGAGTACCGTGGATGGCGAGGGACATTGATTAACTTGGCGCGAGATAAGTGCACAGTATTACAAGGAATCTCCTCCCGATATACTTGCTCCACAGACATCGTGGTTGTCCGGTGAGTTTGGAACTTAATTTGTTTCAACTATTTCCTGAGTCCATCAAAGTGGTTCTTGAACGAGGCTCTCAGGGAGGTCCCTGACACCACAGGAGGTTCTCGTGGTTGCCAGTGCATTTGCACGTGCCGAGGTTTCCAGTACCTCCAGCAGGCAAAGGACACCACCACCGTCAGCCATCGACGTCCCTGAATGTGAGGCAGAAACCGTCGAGACCACTACTCCCAGTCCTTGGGAGGTTAACGAAAGTGATCGCGAACTGTGCGACACCCCTGCACTCGAAGGTAACGATTACTCCAGTCAATGGTTTTATTGGTTATCTAATGTATCTCAGTACACAAATTCATGCTCCATCCAAATGTGCTTAAGTTGCTAGAAACCTTGCACGCAGTCTTCCAGATCACCGGTGGGCAAGGCAGTTACATTTCGCGACTTGCCAATACCCGGATACCGAACCCGTTTCAATCTAAGGATGGCCAACCTGTCCCCAAAGGTCAGATTGCGGTCCTTTACACCGCCCGTACCAAAGGCTCGCGTCTCGAGGACCACATCATGCCCGAAACGTGTCTCAGGGTATTCCCTCCTGTCGAGAAGAACTCTTTTTGCATGGTGATTGAAGAGAAGGAGGATGGAGAGCGCATAGGGTCTGTCTTATCCGTCACGCGGGTATTTAAAAAAGACAAGAAGGTCGCTGTTCAACGAGTGGATGGGACTCAAGCGGCAGAAGATTTTTTGCCTATGAGCAGGGTAATTGTAGTCAAGCCTCGTCTTTGATGTGCGAACAGTGTTGCAATCTGCAGTCGGGTTAACTACTTCACATGACACGCTGATAACGTTGAGGCGGCGGATCATAAACAATGCTACGTATACTATTTCCATGGATATACTCTCATCCACCACGACCAGAACTATTCTTCAGATACATCTTCAAAAAGTCAGCAACGACCCAATTACCATCATACTGAGAAAGTTGCGGGTATCTCTCTTTCGCCTTCGATGAGGAGATTATACGAGAGAAATAGAGGAGCAGATGTGTCTCACCTTTGCGAACACCACTTTGAGGTGTTCCCGCTGCTGCTTGCTCCACGGTCTGCGTGTCACAAGGTGCTCTTGAGCGAGGTGAATGACAAAAGTCTGAATGGCGCTTCAATACCAATGAGCGACAAGGATAGCTATACTGACCCGGATCTCCTCATATTCAGCAGGTGGCCAACCAAGTTTATCCTGCAAATTATAGCCACCTCGGTTGATTCTGGAAACCTCTCCTCGAGGCTTGAGCATCAAGATTTTACCGGTGGAAGTTGGGGCAGGATCCGGGTTTTGAGGCTCAGCAGGGCGTTCTACATCAAGTGTTTCTTCCTGAGGAAATACTTTGTGTTGTGTCAATGGTGCCGGGGTTACACCACGTTCCGGGGGGAAAACCGAATGGCGTGTGAGCGGAGAAAAGTATCGATGAAAGGTCCAGTGAGCTGCGACTTTGGGCATGAATAGGCGGTAGGTCTGATGTCAGTAGTGCAAGCCTTACCTACGTATTTATCAAAGTTGGCCAACAATGATCGAGAAATACAGGTCCTTCTCCTGCCGTTTACGCAAGGGGCCACGAATCGAGATCTGATCCTATGAAATGTAACAATAAGAGGCGCACAACCATAACACACATACATTTGTCCCCTACATTTGTCCCCGAGCCTAAAGGAGCAAGCTTTTAGCGTATTTCTAACGCGACATTATTGTCTCATCAGATATGATTTGTGTACATATAGCGTCACAATAGCATTATAACTAATTATAAGTTACCTAGTCTCTATCTATAGTTGATGATCGCGAGCAGAAGGAAAGTATAATCCATTCAAGTGACTCCTTAAATAGTGTTTGGCACTCCGCTGGGGATTTTTGGCACGTGAGTGGCCACGTGCCAAAAATCGCGGCGCACTATTTATGACCAGGAGTTTCACACGGTGTTTCTTTCCTTCTCCAATCTAACCAAAGCCACTCATTACGCCTATCACGACCTATTTATTCTCTTTGTAGTGTACTTAGTTAGGATTAGAGTTATCGTGCTGTAGTCCAGCAACTGTTCACAATTAAACACGGTCCGAAAACATCGCACCAAGACCGACCGCATAATGACAAAAAGAAGCTCTCCTCGCCAAAACATCTGCATTCACCCGAATTCGTCCAGTGCCAGGTATGGTCTAAGGATGCCTTTTCTTTCGCTGCGAACTCATACATTCTTCGTTTGTGCATCATCCGTCTGCTTTATTGTTTCCCCTGTCTCTATATAAACCAGTCTCCAATTCCAGTGAGTACTATCATCATGAAATTGGTGCATTCATCTTCTGGTCTTTATTACCCTGCTTGTTACCTTCCATACCGAAGGTATCCACCTCATTCTAATTTCCCTTTCCTTGTAGATCTGTCTCTCGACGCTGGCTCACATACCTGCAATGATACTAACTTCATCGACCCAGCCAACCTCATTGACACTCCAACGTTGAGCATGCACCCTGGCCCATCAATCAAACTAGATCACCAGATGCCAGCATCGGACGAGGTGAAGTTCTCGCTCACTTCAGCCGCTCACATCGCTGATGCTACCGCTGCTGGCAATACAGGCCATGTCAGTGGATCATCCGACATATTGCCAGTCAACCTATGTGCAAGATCTAAATCAAGCCCTTGCGGATGAGATTGAAATCAGAGTCAACAGGGCGGTCGCGGCAGCGCTTGTTACAATTTCATCCTTTCTTTCTCTTTCCATTGGCTAATGTATCGTATGACTCTCTTTCCTTTTTTCATTGGCTCATCATATGATTCCACTTTCCTATACGTACAGCCTCGACTGTGCATGGCTA
>JBBPSU010000315.1:0-14837 GCA_038093755.1 Tylopilus microsporus | reverse complement strand
GCGAAGACATGTTGAATTAGAGACGAGAGGTATGAGGATGTGGAAGAGGTGGATTCAGATCAATGTTAGAGATGATTGAGGGCAAAATGGTTGGTATTTGTACTGTCGCGAGTCCGGTTCGGAGTATCGAAATCAGGAGGTGGCGGTAGTGTAGCACTACCAAGTCTGGCAATAGGAATGACACGATATGCCTGGCGCAATGCCGATCACCGTAAGCATGGACAAAAACGCCTATCCAATACTCACGAGAATTGGCGCTGTCAAGTCGGTTGGGGGATGCCAACGTCATCACGATGTCATGAGATGACACAATCAATGTCCATCGGAAATTCGTGTCGAATGACGCGCTCTCCACGTACTAGTTGGTTTGTCGTCAAAAATTGCAGCCTGGCAGGCTCCGCCGTTTGCAGACGCTAGTAGTGCCTCATCCCACTAACGACGCAAGGCTGTTCGACTTCTTGCTTATCAGGACCACCTTGAGCCCGCTCATGCTTCAAAGTACGGCAGACGGAACAAAACACCTGGGCTTCTTTAGCCGTGCTAGGAAGGAACTGAGGCAGAAATCCGGTGTGGCGGAGTTGGCAAGTCAGCCGCTTTGTCATGATACCCCACTCCATCTCGATTTGGTATGTCATTCCCATCTAACGTGGGAGAGGTTTTCTCATTTCGGTGAACAGAAGTTTCAGGTTCGTTTGAATGTGATCATTCAAGTTATTCCAGCATGCCACTAGAAGGTTCGCCTTCAATATCAAAGAATGGACAGTGACGAACAATCCTAGATCTGGAAACCATGTTCTCTTCGGGTTAGGAACATGGTATCCACGACACGGACTCTGGCTCTTCTCAACCCAACAACACTATCACCAACTCGAGCTGATTCAGGCTCGGAGATGGACGAAAAATTTCTTCCTTGTCGCGGTCGCCAAATAACCAATAGGTTGGTGAAGGTTTGTGCACCCGTACAATAGCTTCAAGTCCGTGTTGTGCCTCACTCCGCCTTGTAAGAGCATCTCGCCCAGATGCATGGTGGTCCCCCCAACAAATACCACATGGCTCTCTACAGGGAATGGGCAATACACGACTGGGGAATGGTCATCACTGGTAGCATCCAGGTTTCTCGAGACCACATTTCCTTGGGACGCGAGATTGTGGTGTCTTCAACGAGGAGATGTTGGCGTCTTTCAAGGCACTGGCGCGAACGATTCGTGCCGAGGGTTCGCGTAAACGATCAGCATGCCCGTTAGCCATCATACGGCTTTCTCATGCTGGCCGTCAGTCATCAAACTTCATTGACGGTCCCGCTTTAGGTGCTCCTTCCATGGCCCTGAGCCCAGCTTGGCTTCGATCTAACCCGCATACTCGATCGCACGATGGGCTCGCGTCTCTTGACGCTCAGAGCAAACCACATCTGGTACCCCCAAGCACTGTTTCAGCAACCCCAAGAAATGACCCCTCACGATCTCAAGCAAGCGCAGCGAGCATTCGTTAAAGGCGCGCTATCTGCTTGAACGAAATCCAACTTCATGGCGCGCATGGATGTGAGTAATGTTCCTGTATAGACGTTGAAACCCCATTTTATCGGATCTTCTCGCGCAGTTTTTTAGTCCAAAGGCATTACATTCGTCTGCAAGTGGCCCCTTGACTACGTTTCCTTCCCAACAGAGCAATGTATGACGAGAAGAATGTTCGGTTGAATCAGAGAATGCACTCCGCATGCTACGCGAAATTCTCGAGGCTATCCGTGCGCCGTTCCCCAAGGTTTCGCTATCGACCTAAAACTCGACTCCACCGATTATGTGGAGACGGGCGAGAATCCATTGGACGAAAGAGTGCTAAAAGAGGGTCAACGTGTCCTTGATCACATACGGACAATCGCACTTTGGAAGATGGTCGACTTTATTAGGAGATGACTACGAGTCCTCGGGTGCGTGCTCCTCATGCAGCTCAAGACGACGTTGAGGTTTTATCTTCGCCGCAGATCCTTTGTCTGCCAAGCCAACGAGGAGTCCTGGCCAAGCCTTCTCTGCTAAAAAAGGCAGTGAATGTCTGAAGACGGCGGATGTCACCTCTAGTCATCCTTACGGGCGGACCTCGCTCGCCGGCGCACCTTCAGAGCGCCCTGGATGCTAGCCATACAGATTTGCTTGGAATCGGACGGGGCTCGACTTTGCGGCCCGATTTACCCACACTCTTGCAGGAAAGGATCCGTGACGCTGCTGCGAATGGCACCTCGGTGATGAGCTCATTTGCATACGCACCAGACTGATATGTGACATCTGGTTTCCTTCCTGGTTACCACAGATCCTGCTGCTTGGTGAGGGTGCTGCCGCTGGATGGTACACTGTTCGCCTGAGGATCGCGACATTCCAGCTTGGGATGGCAAGCACTTATATGTCCCCTTCTGATGGGTGGGATAGAGGCTCTAGTGCGGAACTGATCGTTGGAGGGCTGTTGGTTTGTGCTGCGGCTACGATGGTGAGCCTATGACCAATAGTTCTCGAATGACGTATCCGTGATTCTTTGGTAGTGCAGACATCATCACGGTTTCCCGCTCTTCATCAAATGGTCAGTGCGTCCGCAAGGCGAAATGAACACACGGAGGTGATGACGATCGTTGCAAGGTGCGCCACACATGGCGCTTCGATCCTTTAATCGTAGCCGGCAATGGTGACACCACCGCAAGTGATAAGATGCCGAAGCTTTCCTTTTAACGTCTCCTTTCGGATTGTCATGTTTCTGTTCGTGCGTGCTAGTCACGCACGACGTGTTTTGTTTACTTGATATGACACGTTCTTTACATTCGGGCGTGCGGTTAATGAGCCAGACATGCAACAGGCAAGCCCCGAACGACAATCTTTGGGCAGCGGTCACATCTCGTACGAATCACTTTTGGCTAGACCTGTTCAATCGCAGACAGAACTCTCCTCCCTACCGTTTTGCTCATCCATATGACAGACTTCTCGTACCCTCTACGGGTTATCCTGTTGCGGCACGCCATCGGCGCTCGGCAATTGGCTAGAAGCCGCGGCTGGATGGCCTGGGGAATTTGAATTTTGCTAGAGCAGACCTACTTTACCCTTCAAAGGCTTTCCAGAAAATCGCACATCTGGCTCGCGGTGGCCAACATCAAGTTGAAGATCGTTCTTCGAGTTAAAGCTATGTTTCGTGCTGAGATGCTCGCAGGACCCAGTGCAACCTTTTTTTTTCCTCTTGACAAGGTTTTGCTCCCACAGTCATACGGATAACTTACAACTGATCGCGGGCGCCTGCCAGTGGCAGCAACTCGGAAAACTCGGAAAATCCGAAACATTTAGTGGGTCCACATAACTTGGACACATCATCAAAGCGCTAAGTGAGGGCGTTCGCTGTTTCATGTGTAACACTGTTCAACTGGATCATTTTTCCGTTCGATTTTTGCTGGTCGGCGCTAAATCTAGTAGAGCGCCCACTGGCACGTGTGTCCAATGTGATGGAACGTGTTGCGAATGCATCAGATTTCTGATAAGAAGATCCACAGGATGTAAAATTCAATCGACAACGTTTTCTCCCAGGGCCATTACGGATAGCCTCACTGGCTCATAACCTATCTACGACCTACTCAGAAGATTACCCTGTCCGCTGGTCCGATGTCTCTCTCAACGCTCAGACACCTCCCTGCTCGATTTCTCAGCCGTTTACTGAAATTCCTAGGATCCATCCTCCGATTCTTACCTCTCAGGCTCATAAACCACTTATTCGCGTTCTTCACTTCCTTCCGTCAATGGGCAGCACACTCAGGCTCGCATCGGCCGGCCCCTCTCCAGCGTCAAGGTCCCCCTACTTCCTCAGTCGTTCCGGATAGTGGCATTATCTGTGCGATGAATGCTCCCCTGCCTGGACCGTCCAATGCTCCTGAGCGAGGTCGACTTTCTCCCTCGGGCTCGCCTTACAGCAATGCGAGAAGCCCATCCGGCCACCACCTTAAACCCCCCTCTCCAACAAGGCAGTACTCGCGACATTACACAACCTCACCGATCTTCAGTGGTGAGGCCCCACTTCATGAAGAACCCGGTGAAATGCAAGACTCACATGCTACGGCCGGCTCTATCCCCCCGCCGAGTCCCAGTCCTACCCTCTACTCCCATAGTCCAACTCTCCACTCCCCTAGTCACACGCAAAACACAGATACTCTTGCATGCTCTTCCCGCCCTGCCAGTCCGTCTCATCAGACAAATGGACAGGCAACGCGACCCGGAACCTCTGACGTCAAGTCGTCTCCGCGTGCAGCTCTCCGATTCCTTGACCCGAAACTTCAGCAGAGTACAACCTCGTTGAAGTCTTTTCGGACGTCTTCTTCACAGCATACTCGCTCCTCTCACAGTTCGACTGGACGAGCCTCGTATCGAAGATATCATGGCCCACCTACTCGTCCTCGAACACCAGCTGGTGGCCAACATATGCCCGCTGGCCCTTCGCCTTTAACGGCGGAGCCTTGTGTTATTGCTGCCCCACCTAGCGCCGATAATCCAGGTCAACCCGGAGACCCAACTAACAACAGTCCTCGTTTTTGCCCCATGCCAGCGGCCAGCCTCATCAGGTATAGCCGCCTCAAACAGAGGTATGGTCTACGTAAACGACAACTGGAATTCAAGGCTCATGAATGCACCGCAGAGATACATCCAAGCTCAATCACAAGATAGAACCGATGATGTATCAATACCCCGACGCACCGTTCGTTTAACCACTGTCGCAGAAGCATATTACACATTAACTCTTACTTGCAGAGAGGGGGTCCCGGAGGGCTGGACAGCCTGCCGTCACCCAGAGGGTGCCCTTTACTTTGTTCATGACAATTCGGTTAGTGAATCTGAGCAATATCGGATATATTTGCTGTATCTCACGTCCTTTTCCTTAGAAAACATTCACAGAAGTGAACATATGTGATGAAGAGCTCTGCGAAGATATCGAGTACTTCAGAAAGTTCTTGTTCAAGGAGCTGATAACCGATATCGAGAGACGAGGTCTCTTTGAGCTGAAGGTCGACCAAGTTCAGCTAGTTTTGGAACCCAAGGTAGACGATTCAGATGAAGTGATTTGCTGTTATTACTTCGTGAACCCAAGCACCCAAACTCTTTTTTGGCTGGATGAGTGGTATTATTTTGACATCTTCAGCATTTGTGAGGGTGCGCTCTCGGAGGCCCATAAGGGTAAGCTCCAGGCTTCTTGCTCTGTTGGGCTCAATAAACGAGCCGAACCCACTAGGCCTTGCTATTCGTGCTCAATATTGGTATGCCAAGCAAGGTAAGTCGTATGTTGTGACATATTCACGAGTCTGACGCACAATCATCTAATCAGTTATATATGAAGCAAGGATGATTGACATCCAGCCAAGGAGACACTGTGTTTTCTACCCAAATTTCTGTCAGGTTACTCCAGAATTGAAAAATCAGGTGGAGGCCATGATTCTTTATGCTACAAGTGGTCAATTGCTTCTCCCCCGCAGATGTGCTTTCATTGAATGATTAGAACCACAGATCATTTAACATCAGATACATCATCATGTCCTTTAAATCCAGAGCTACTAAAGGGCTACTTATCTCTCGTGCAACAAATCAATCGTAGGTGGTATATTTAGTAATATACGCCTGCTCACACCTCAATTATCCAGCCAAAAACACGGGAACGCGTGATCATTCCGTGATCATTATAGGTGACTGGAGCATCTCGCCCTAGTTCAACACAAAGCTTATCAATGCTCTTCCGAGTCAGGGCAAATTATGTACAGATTCTGTATGCTTTCACCATGTTTCACTATGTTCCCTTTTAACATTTTCAGATGATTCCTATTTCGTCAATTATCACGGGGAAGAATGTGCGCGCCTCAATGACAATGAATCCGTCCATGGATGGAGATACCAGCCTTCGTTGCTGATGTCAATTCTTGCACCATTGTTATTCATGGCACCTGTGCACAATGTGCGATTGCTACACGATATCTATGTTGACTGTATCGTGAGCAGAGACAAGTGGAACATGTTCGTCACTAAGCTGAGCTCACAGCTCGAAGGTACCAGTTTTTTGGTAAGCAGACTGAATCCGTAACCATAAACTGAATGAATGAATTGCTTGCAGGCGACTGTTCTCTTGAACGCCAACGTCGGCTTCCTTCCGAAAGAGCCTGCCATAGGGACTGCCGCTCAGCAGTTTCTCACTTATATGTCACTGGCAGCCAGCATGGCGAGCATGATCCTGGGTCTTGTCTTCGCAGGAAATGTTTGCATGGAGTCGAGGAAAGACCCACGTAAAGCTGTCAGTACCTCATATCTCCTGAACCTCTCACCGGGCCTCAAACTTGAATAGGCAAAATTCTTGGACAAATTATGGGACGAAAGGCATGGCCTCGAGAAGCCTGGCATCATCTACAGTTTACCGCATGCTTTCCTGATGTGGGGGTGAGTGTTCCTAAATGTCGCAGGTGATCATATTGTCCTGATTCCGTTCTCCAAGCATGGGACTCTTTTCTGCAGCCATTATAGTTCAGTGGTTCAATGGCGGCTATCCAGGTAGCTGGCAGCTACGTGCTGGCGGGGCTGCACTCGTGTTTCCTGTGATCATCTTGGCCGTGTGGTCCGTGCGGACCATTCGTGACCGATCTGAATCATCTGACACATGGTGGTTCAAACCAGATCCAAGTCAAGCGATACCCGGGGACTCGAACAACGAAAGGAACCGGGCGCTTTCGCAGTGTGAAAGCATCATACGCTCGAGTACTGAGTCAGAGCACGCTGAATCCCGTTCTGTGCAAGAGTCGCGCCACATGCATCTTGACATTCGTAATCAATCAAGGACTCTCTTACCAACGCTCTCGCTGCGCAGTCCAAGTTCATCCATTCACATGCAAGATTTAGCAGGATCTTCTGTGTAATGGATACATGTGTTTGATAGTACAGTATCATTGTCGGCATTGTCACTTCATTTCCATTTGACGTGTACAATATTATATTGACCATTCCCTCTGATGGGTGCTTGACTGACGGCTCACTTGTCACTTGAGCAACTTTTTCAAAGCAAATGGCATGTATGACGACGGTCTGCATTGACTGGCCAAGTGTTACCAAGACGAAATACCTCACATTGAGGGAAAGCTGCGTCGTCCTCCCATTAACGCGGAGCTTATTCAGTGACTGCCAGTGTGACACTGGTGTTACCATTTGCAGTGTCACGGTCACTGATTTTGTCAGACATCGGAAAGGGAGTGCCCCTCGTCGGATCATTGCGCGTGCCCTTGTCAGTGACAAAACATACTTGACATCCGATTGCCTTCCTGGTCACCACAGATCCGAAGTCGCTGCTTCAAGTTGGTGAGAGTGTCGCTGCGGGATGGTACACTGTTGGCACTTCCCCTGCGAAGGATTGCGACACTCCGGCTTCAAGTTGGGATGGCAGGGCACTTATCTGTCCCCCACCCACGCCTCTGATGAGTGGGATAAAGGCTCTAGTGTGGAACTGATCGTTGGAGGGCTGTTGGTTTTTGCTGCGGCTACGATGGTGAGCCTATGACCAATAGTTCTCGTATGATACATTCATGATTCTTTGGTAGTGCAGACATCGTCATGGTTTCCCGCTCTTCATTAAATGGTCAGTGCGTCCGCGAGGCTTCGATGAACACACGGAGGTGATGACGATCGTTGCAGGGTACGCCACACATGGCGCTTCGATCATTTGATCGCAGCCGGAATGTTGCAATGGTGATACCATCGCAAGTGACAAGATTCCGAAGCTTTCCTTTTGATGATATCTCCAATATTTCAACTCGAATGCAACTCTGGCCAGCAAAACTTTGCAGCAAATTCTCAAAAACCACAACATTTTCCCTCATCAAAATTTCTTGACTTTATGCCGTGTTTCGGACTGTCATGTTTCTGTTTATGGGTGCTAGTCACGCACGACGCGTTTCATTTACTTGATGTGACATGTTCTTTGCATTGGGGTGTGCGATTGGTGAGCCGGGCATGCAACAGGCAAGTCCCTGAACGACGAGTTTCGGGCAGCGGTCACTTCTCGTGCGAATCATTTTTGGCTAGACCTGTTCAATCGTTGCTAATCACAGACAGGAGAAAGCTCTCCCTACCATTTTACTGACCTATATAGGCTTCTCATACTCTCTACGGGTTGTCCTGTTGCAGTATGTCCCGGCGCCCGGCTCTTAGCCCGAAGCCGCGGCCCCAGCCTCGGGAATTTTGAATTTTACCGGAGCATTACCCTTCAGGGGGTTTCCAGAAACTCGCACATCTGGCTCGCGGTGGCCAACGCCAAATTGAAGATCGTTCGAGTTAAAGTTATTTTCCATGCTGAGATGCTTGCAGGACCGGGTGCAATATTTTCTTCTTGACAAGGTCTTGCTCCCACAGTCACACAGACAATCAGTTGATCGCAGGCGCCTGGAAGTAACTCGGGTAATTCAAGATGCGAAACATTTAGTCGGTCCACACAACTTGGGCACATCGTCAAAGTACTAAGTGAGGACGTTCGCTGTTTCATGTGTAACGCTGTTCAACTGGATCGTTTTTTTGCGCTCAATTCTTGCTGGTCGACGCTCAATTAGAGCGCCACTGGCACGTGTGTTCAACGTGCTGGAACGTATTGTGGGTGCATCAGATTTCTGATAAGAAGATCCACAGGATGATTTCAATTGACAACGTTTTGCTCCGAGGACCACGACGGATAGCCTCACATTTCGCTCTTTACTTATCTGCAACTACTCGGAAGGTCACCTCGCACTGTGGTCTGATGTCTCTCTCAACGCTCAGACAGCTCTCTACTCGATTACTCAGCCATTTACTGAACTTCCTACGATCCATCCGCGGATTTTCTCCGATTAGTCTCATAAATCGCTTATTTGTGTTCATCTCTTCCTTCCGGCAATGCGTAGTACCAGCATATGCACCTCCGCCGACCCTTCACCGGAGTCAAGGTCCCCCTACTTCATCAGTCGCTCCGGAAAGTGGCATTATCTGTGCGATGAATGCTCCCCCTCCTGGACCGTCAGATGCTCCTGAACGAGGTCGACGTTCTCCCTCGGGCTCGCCTTACAGCAATGCGAGAAGTCCATCCGGCTACCTTAAACCCCCCTCTCCGACAAGGCAATACTCGCGACATTATAAAACCTCACCGATCTTCAGTAGTGAGGCCCCACATCATGAAGAACCCGGTGAAATGCAAGACCCGCATGCTACGGCCGGCTCTATCCCATCTCATCAGACAAATGGACAGGCGACACGACCCGGAACCTCTGACGTCAAGTCGTCTCCGCGTGCAGCTCTCCGACTCATTGACCCGAAACTTCAGCAGAGTACAACCTCGTTGTCGGCAAAATCTTTCCGGACGTCTTCATCACAGCACACTCGCTCCTCTCACAGTTCGACTGGACGAGCCTCATATCGAAGATATCATGGCCCGCCTGCTCGTCCTCGAACACCAGCTGGTGGCCAATATATACCCGCTGGCCCTTCGCCTTTAACGTCGGAGCCCTGTGTTATCGCTGCCCCATCACCCAGCGTCGATGATCCAGGTCAACCCGGAGAGCCAACCAACAACAGTCCTCGTTTTCGCCCTATGTCAGTGGCCAGCATCATCAAGTACAACCGCCCCAAGCAGAGGTATGGTCCATGTAAACGACAACGGGAAGACAATGAATACATCGCAGAGATACATCCAAGCTCAATTGCAAGATAGAACCGATGATGTACCAATACCCTGATACACTGTTCGTTTTACCACTGTTACGAAGTATATCCTGGATTAACTCTTACTTGCAGAGAGGGGGCCCCTGAAGGCTGGACAGCCTGCCGTCACCCAGAGGGTGCCCTTTACTTTGTTCATGAAAACTCGGTTAGCCAATCTGAACAATATTGGATATATTTGCTGTATCTCACGTACTTTTCCTTAGAAAACATTTACAGAAGTGAACGTACGCGATGCAGACTGCTGCGAGGATATCGAATACTTCAGAACCTTCTTGCTCGAGCAGCTGACAGCCGAGATCGAGGAACGAGGTCTCTCCAAGCTGAATGTCGACGAGGTTCAGCTAGTTTTGGAGGCGATGGCAGACGAGAAGGGCGTGATGTGCTGTTATTATTTCGTGAACCCAGGCACCGAGACCCTTTTTTGGCTGGATGAGTGGGATACTATCGACATCTTCGAGCATTGTGAGGGTGCACTCTCGGAGGCCCATAAAGGTAAGCTCTAGCTCTGCCGGGCTCAGCAAACGAGCTTAACCCGCTAGGCAATGTTATTCATGCACAATATTGGTGTGTCAAGTATGTACTAAGTCGCATGAAGTTGTGATACATTCACGAGTCTGACGCTCTGTCCTCTAGTCAATCGTATACGAAGCAAGGATGATTGACATCCAGCCAAGGAGACACTGTGTTTTCTACCCGAATTTCTGTCAGGTCACTCCAGAATTGAAAAGTCAAGTGGAGGCCATGATTCTTTACGCTGCAAGTGGTCGGTTGCTTCTCCCCCGTGGAGGCGCTTCCATTGAATGATTAGAACCACAGATCACTTAACGTCAGATACATCATCATGTCCTTTAAATCCAGAACTACTAAAGGGCTACTTATCTCGCGTGCAACAAATCAATCGTAAGTGGTATATTCAGTAATATACGCCTGCTCACACCCCAACTCTCTAGCCAAAAACACAGGAACTTCGCGTAATCATTCCGTGAGCATCATAGGTGACTGGAGCATCTCGCACTGGTTCAATACAAAGCTTATCAATGCTCTTCAGGGCAAATTATGTACAGATTTTGTACGCTTTTACCATGCTTAACCATGTTCCCTTGTAACATTTTCAGATGATTCCTATTTTGCAAATTATCACGGGGAAGAATATGCACGCCTCAATGACCATGAATCCGTCAATAGATGGAGATACCACCCCTCGCTGCTGATATCAATTCTTGCACCATTCTTATTCATGACACCCGTGTACAACGTGCGGTTGCTACACGATATCTATGTTGACCGTATCGTGAAAAGAGACAAGTGGAACATGTTCGTCACTAAGCTGAGCTCACAGCTCAAACGTACCAGTTTTTTGGTAAGCAAACCGAATCCGCAATCATAAACAAAACAAACGAATTGCTTGCAGGCGACTGTTCTCTTGAACGCCAATGTCGGCTTCCTTCCAAAAGAGCCTGCCATAGGGACTGCCGCTCAGCAGTTTCTCACTTATATGTCGCTCGCAGCCAGCATAATCCTGAGTCTTGTCTTCATGGGACACGCTTCCATGGAGTCGAGGAAAGACCCACGTAAAGCTGTCAGTACTCTATCTCCTGAACAACTCACCAGATCTCAGGCTTGAACAGGCAGAATTCTTGGACAAATTATGGGACGAAAGGCATGGCCTCGAGAAGCTTGGCATCATCTACAGTTTACCGCATGCTTTCCTGATGTGGGGGTGAGCGGTCCTGGATGTCGCAAGTGATCATATTGTCCTGAGTCCACTTTCCCAGCACGGGACTCTTTTCCGCAGCCATCGTAGTTCAGTGGTTCGATGGCGGTTATCCAGGCAGCTGGCAGCTACGTGCTGGCGGGGCTGCACTCGTATTTCCTGTGATCATCTTGGCCGTGTGGTCCATGTGGACCATTCGTGACCGATCCGACACATGGTGGTTCAAGCCAGATCCAAGTCAAGCGATACCCGAAGACAATGAAGGGGACCGGGCGCTTTCGCAGTGTGAAAGCATCATACGCTCGAGTACTGACTTGGAACACGTTGAATCCCGTTCCGTGCAAGAGTCGTGCCACATGCATCTTGACCTTCGTAATCAATCAAGGACTCTCGTACCGACATTCTCGCTGCGCAGTCCAGGTTCATCCATCCACATGCAAGATTTAGCGAGATCTTCTGTGTAACAGATACATGTGTCCGATAGTACGGTATTACTGTCGGCATTATCATTTCAATAACACTTCATTTCCATTTGATGATGTTATGTTGACCAGTCCCTCTGACGCAGTGCTTGACTGACGGCCCACTTGTCCCTCGAGCAACTTGTGTAAAGCAAACGGTATGTATCATGACGGTCTGCATTGACTGGCTAAGTGTTAGTCCCACTATCGAGACCACGTGAGTGAACTTGGACTCCATCATGGCGACGGGGTCACACTGTGGTCGGGAACACCGTCGCTGCTCCGCTCTGGTTTGCCCGAGAAATGTCCGATGCCAAATGGTTACGTTTCCCAGACTAGCGATAAGCGTGATAGCACCTGATAGCACTGGCAAGCATCGTTCATTCATAGCACAGATGGACATGTGAATGCATCAGAAATCCGTATTGATAACACGTCAGTGGGGTCTGGAATATCCTTGGTCCACTCGGCCCTACATCCGAGTTTCAGTATAAATAGCTCAAGCAGCGAGTGAGCAAGGTATAAAGCCTCGGTGTTCCAGCCTTCGAGCACGTCGCTCGTCTCCAAGTTATCAGGACCACAATTGCCAGCATGCCTGCCACTACGTCGGTCACACTCAACACAGGGGGGATAATGCCTACCGTTGGCCTTGGTAATTCCGCCTCTGGGATGCTTCTTGGTATCTTGCTGATCAGATGCTGCTTCCAAACAGGTACCTGGAAATCCAGGCCGGGTCAAGTTGAACACGCAGTAGAATTTGCATTGAAGAATGGTTACCGACACATTGATACTGCGGCCGGCTACCAGAACGAGACCGAAGTCGGTCAAGGCATGAAAGCATCTGGGGTTCCGAGGGAACAAGTTTTCTTGACGACGAAACTTGATAACCCAGACCAGCGGAATCCAGCGGCAGCTCTCGAGTCCTCGCTCAAGAAACTCGATACGCCTTACATTGACCTGTGTATGAATCCCGCTCTCTACATTATATGCAGGATCTTCATTTCGTGTCCAGGGTTGATGCATTGGCCGGCCCCTATGACAAGGGATGGAAAGGCAGACAAAGGTCACGATTGGCTTGACACATGGAAAGTTATGGAAGATCTTTACATGGCTTATCCAGAGAAGCTGAAGGCGATTGGTGAGAGAAAGGCGTCAGTCCGGACATGTCCTGCTCATGTCTTTCAGGTGTCTCAAACTTCTCTGTTGAATACCTTGAGCGACTCTTACCGGTCGCTCGAGTGGTCCCTGCCGTGAATCAGATCGAACTCCACCCGTAAGCTCTTCAAAAGGTGCTATTGAGACCTCGAAAGTGCTTATAGACCTCGGAAGGTCTTGCCCACAGCACGATGTCGTGGAATACTGCCAGAAGAAGGGTATCGTGCTGACGGCATACTCGCCACTTGGTTCAGACAACTCACCACTGTTGAAAAACGAGGTGGTCACCAGAATCGCCAACAAGTATGGTGTCTTACCTGCCAACGTGTTGGTCTCATTGCACGCCAACCAACCCCTCCACACGGGTGAGCGTTGCCGCGGCGTTCCATATAACCCGCTAATCAGGTTCGATTTGTAGTGTTGCCGAAGTCGGTGACGAACGAACGAATTCTCAGTGGGTAACTTGGTTTTTCCGACTATTTCAGCATTGACATTGGCCACAGGCAACGCCAAAATCATAGACTTGACTGAGGAAGACATCAATGACCTGCACGAGATTGACAAGACACACCACTTCCGTGCTTGCCACCCAGCTTGGACCGGTTTCGGAGGTCTCGGGTTCCCAGACTGCAAGTGAAGGAGATATCAGATGTCTCAAAGTAGTAGAAACAAGTGTCCGTAGGATCTCGTGTACCCTATTGGTTCGTCACGAGTTGCGGTGTGAAAATCCTTTGGGAAAGTGGCTCATCAACTGGCTACCTCAAGTGCCTTGTTCGGGCAAGGTCAGTCCTGTCTCTGCAAGCTCGCAAATCCGCGATTGGCGGGTTGCCTGTAGTGCCACACCGAGACCACGACAGAATCGATCTCGGGGATCCTCGTGCATGATGGAGAGCAAGTGACCCGCATTTGGGGTTGGCCGAGTGTCGTAAGTATATATGATAGTCCCAGGCAGCCATTGGCCATCGTAGTAACAGCGCGATGGCGACCCTTCCTCGCATCACAAAGCAAATTTCAACACCTTCCGCTCGGATACCCGCATTCGACCAAAGACCTCACTCAGATCACGACTTTGACGCTGGAATCAACTCATCCGCCGCATGGACAGAGCATCTCGATCATGGGTCTCTCTCCGACGACGAACCAGCCGATCACCCAGGGTTGTATGGACAACGCGGCCTGTCTGCACGCGCACTGTACCAGTTCGAGGGCAAGGCAGAGTTTAGGGAGCTTACTGTTGAAGCTGGGGACAGGCTCGAGGTTCTAAAGCAAGACGTCGGGGATGGGTGGAGTCTCGTAAAAACAGACGGTGGAAAGATTGGGCTGCTGCCCACAGCTTATTACACGGTAAGTGGCTTACAACACTTGCAGCAGGTTCAGCTGACATCTCATAATTCAGCACACCATCGACTTCCTCTCTGCGCCCGCTGACAGTCAGTCAATGTCGAGGGAGCCATCCACTAACTCCGTCACGCCTCGCTCGTCTCCCAAGGGAAACCCTGAGCCTGAGCTTCCTCCGCTTGTTCCACAGACGACAGGAGAGTGGTCGAATGTACTTCCGAGTTTCCGGCAACGATTACTTGGCGGAAAAACCATTAATCGATTTTCCGCCTTTGTCACCAGTGGCGCAGAGGAATGGGTTTTCAATGGCGCCCCGGCTCCTGAAGACGAACCTGAAACGTCTACTCTCATCTCTCATGGCCGCTTTTCAACGACAAACTCCGTCGCGGAGGACTTGCGACTCAACAGGCTTGGTCTCGGGGAAGCCGATAGACATTTCGTGGA
>JBBPSU010000314.1:0-11187 GCA_038093755.1 Tylopilus microsporus | reverse complement strand
TCACAACACAACCCAATCGATATCGATGAATTCCTTCGTCAAAATGGAAATGATCCGGCGATAGTGGTAAGGACTGATGTTGCATTTCATTTTGACCAACATTGATGAGGCGATAGAACTTCATTCCGAAATTAAAGCAGCATCTCCTTCCTCGCATCAAGTCATTCCACCCTAATACCTCTGAACTGAGCAGTGGCTCTCTACTCCAAGGTCTAGATAATAGCTGTAACGAATCAGAGCCCTCCCTGGATCACGTATTATTCAACAGCGGTCATATCTACCAGCATAAAATCCTTCGCATCAACTACACCACATACGATGTCCATCGTGGTCAGGATACCTGCAACTCAAACACTGACCACCGAGACATTATCATGTTGGCTGGTGGATCCACAGAAGCCTCAGAAGTTCTGCATCGATTTTGCTATGCTTGCGTCATCGGCATATACCACGCCAATGTCCTGTACATTGGCCCAGGGTCGAAGGACTACAACCCTCGACGACTCAACTTCTTACATGTTCAATGGTTCGAACTGGTCCCGCCCAATCCTGGCAGTAGCGGGCTTGAATTGGATATGGTGTGCTTCATTCCAATGGCCAGTACGGACGCCTTCAACTTCGTTGATCCCGCAGAAGTACTGCAAGGATGTCATCTTATCCCCACCTTCGCCAAAGGCCGCTTACACCCAGACAATGCTGCATTGTCTTGTTTAGCGAAGGATTCTGATGACTGGAGGTATTACTATGTTAACAGGTGCAGTCTACTTTGTACTTTATACATTCTATTCTGATGCATCAGCGCGAAGGTTTGCGGATCGCGATATGCTGATGAGATTTCATTGGGGCCTTGCGATTGGCCATGTTTACTCCCATTTCCAGGACACTGCGGCAGACAAGATGGACTCAATCAATGACAATGACCATTCACATCCTGATACATCGCATGACAACTACATGTCCATTGTTCCTAGGACACCGCGTCTTCCGCCCACCGAATTTGATGACCTCAACAATGAGTTCTCGCTTTCGGATGTAACTTGGGTGCTACCAGGGGACGATTGCTGGGAAGGGGAGGGAGAGTCGGTTGGGACAGATGAACTCTTCCGTGTCACCACTCATATCTCTGCAGCGGATGAATTGAATGACACAGATCCCTGTCTTTCACTCGTAGATCTGGATGCTCTTGCCTGGGAGATGTCAGAGGATGAAGGTGACAGAAGTGGCAATGGATCGGATGATGACAGTGATGCCTTTGCCGGTGAGCTGTATGAGATGTATGGTTTTGATCGAGGCGATGGAGACTTGGAAGGAGATGTATGGTTTTGATCGAGGCGATGGAGACTTGGAAGGAGATGGAGATGGATAGCGTTTTCTGCGTCCAAGAAGTTGTGTATTCTAAAGGTACCACATACTAGTAGTGTCACGGTCAGGCAGCAAAGGAACTGATGCAAGCCATCCACTGATCGTATCTGGTTCAAACAGCAGAAAATCGTTGATACTGAAGTGACCAAATTTGGCACCCAGTAAGTACCAGTATATCATGAGGATACAGTGGTGCAATGCATATCATGAGCCTCAGTCGGCTTGGTTCATGTTATATTCAATACTACTATACGTGACCAGGGCCAGTGGATGTCTTTCTCAACTTCAAAGTAACAAACCTTACTACTAGCCTGGTGACGGGGACACTGGCAAGACACGTCTTTTCCACTTCTACCGCAGCCCTCTCGACAAGAACCATATGTCGCTCACGATATTTTACCTTTCCGACAGGTTCAAATTCAATTCAGGTTTAATGTTCGTCTGTGCATACTGTGGAGCTTGTCTGATTAGTAGTGATCAGTAAGTGATCAGTAGTGATCAGCAAATGGTCAGTAAGTGGTCAGTAGTGATCAGCAAATGGTCAGTAAATGATCAGTAGTGGTCAGCAAATGGTCAGTAGTGGTCAGCAGTGGTCAGCAGTACTAGACTATCATTGGCTGGTCCGCTAAAGGTCAGCAACTCTTTGCCACATCCCAACAGAACACAATCAAATCGTTTGATTCCGAGTCAACCGCTGCACACCAAATGGAAAATCTATGAACACGACGATTTGGGTGATGTGCCAGCATTCATCGCTCTATCTTCAAATAACGGCCTCCTTGCTGCCTCTGGCTGCACTGGTTATTCCATCTCATTTTGGGATGCCCTGACTCTCAGACGGAAGCGCAAATCAAGAATTGAAATATCATTACACGAAACGATGGGGTTCCAACATAGCAGAACGGTAAGTATCTAATGTTACAATCATCATTGTTCGATTTCACTGACCGCAGAGAGTCTAACCTTACATGCGCAGGCCACGGAAGATGATCGATGATCTTGTCACCGAAGTCACACTGCAGCACAAATAGATGCCAGTGCACCCCTCCCTGCTAGTTCCTCTCGACCACCTGGGCAACACTTTCCCACGGGCGACGACCTTTATACCAATGACCCTACGGCAAGTCAACTAGTTCTGGGCAGACACTGGGTGGTGCGATCAACCTTCGTCCCTCGACAGAAAAGGTGCCTTATTTATTTGACCAACCTCGCCACACTCAATATGGGCTTGCGACATTGGTAGTTTAAACGGATCGCCGTCTGGTTCACCACTCGTCGTCCCCCCTGGTCCTCTCGCTGCTGCCGCCTTTGGTGGTATAAGTGCCGTGGAGGAACTCCGTTTACTCAAGGCACAAGTACAGGATGTCGCACGTGTCTGCAATATTATTGTCGTCTCTCATGGGGATTTGTCACAGAAGATCACAGTTCTTGTTCAGGGCGTTGTCATGGTTCAGCTCAAGGATGTCATCAATACGATAGTAGTTTCTGATTGACGAAATGGGTGCTGGATGCTTATTTACACAATTGGGTAGACAAATTGGGCCAGTTCGCCAAGGAAGTCACTTGGGTCATTCAGGAAGTCGGTATGGAAGGGTGAGTCCATATCAAGATACTCCTTCTTTGTTCCTTTTGCCTTTGCTTTTGCTTTAGCAAATTGGGTGGCCAGGCTTTCATGTTGGACGTTGAAGGCACCTGGGGCGAATTGATGGGCATCGTCGACAAGGTAAGGATTCACCTCCTGGTGACCATTGGCATGGCCTGATTGCACTACTTCGCAGAAAATGGCTAGCAATTTGACCGATCAAGTGCAGTCCATCTTGGAGGTCACCAAGGCTGTGGGATTGGGTGATTTGAGTAAGGTGGTCAATGTCGATGCCCAGGGAGAGATGATTGATTCGAAGATGACGGCCGACTCCATGTTGTCCAATTATCGACACTTGCAAACGAGGTCACTCACGTTTCCTTGGAAGTTGGAACAGAGGATATTTTGGGAGGTCAGGCCTCCATTCCTGACGTTCAGGGAATGTGGAAGGTTCGTCGAATCTGTTGGATGCCGAGCCGAAGTTGACGTGCCCTCCATGGCGGATAGGTCTTAACTGACAACGTCAACTTGATGGCTATGAATTTAACCAACCAAGTGCGTTCTATCACCGAATTCACCAAGGCTGTCGCTGCTGGCGACTTGACCCGGAAGATCGAAGTCGATGTACGCAGTGAGACCAAGGGGTTGAAGGAGAGAGTTGAAGTTTGTCATGAAGTCACTTGTGTCGCAAGAGAAGTCGGAACCGTGAGACGATTGCGGGGGACAAGCCCGCATCACCAATGTGGGTGGTGCTTGGAAGGTGCGCCTGCAACTGGTTGCAACAATTGTTGACTAAGGGATGTCGACTGTAGGATCTCACAGACAATGTCTGCTTCATGGCTGCCAACGTGAGTATTTCACTATTCCCAGAGCATTTCTCGCTGAAAGGGTGTATCCCTTAGTTGACCCTGCAGGTCCGAACCGTCATTGTTTCCACCATAAGTCCACGCCTTCTTAACCAAGCTAATACTTCTATTAGACTGCGGTCGGTCATGGCGACTTGACACAGCAAATTATCGATGTCTCGGTCTCTGGAGACACGTTAGGTTTAGTGAAAACAATGAATGACACGATTTCCCAGTTGACCATCTTCACCAAGGAAGTGAAGGTCGCCTTCGAGGTCGGTACGGAAGGTAAACTAGGTGTCCAAGCCGAAGCAGGCAACGTCCAGAGCATCTGGCAGGAAGTTACGTGCATTGACGACTTTCTCATAACCTATGCTACCAATACCCATCGATTGCGTGTTCATGATACAGGATGTCTATCAACACCATGGCTGGCAACTTGACATCGCCACCGAAGTGAGTTTCCCGCCGCCTCTAAAATCGATCACACCCGATAGACCATGGTCAAGCTGGCGCATGATCCATCTCCGTTGACCGCAGGGGGACAAAACCGATCGATGGAAGAGGTTTCCCTCGAGTGCTTTGGTATGCTGCCGACCCTAGGAAGGACAACGTGTTCCAAACGACTGCGAAAGCAAACGCTCTGTACCGAAAACGTCCGGTTAAAAAGGTAAAGATCTTGAGACACCGAGTGAGAGACTTGCTGTTCACAGACATCGGCGTTAGCGGAGCGTCCAACCGCAGTTCGTCCTTCCGTCAACTGACCCCCACGGACAGCAGCGCACCAGCAACACCTTCTCTGCCACTGCCCCTGCAAAACTAGTTGTGGACCGCTAATTTGACTCGTTGGGTGCACCCTCTCAGATAGTGGCACAATCACATGCACTGTCCCCAGCGTCATGACACCTTCCGTCGTTGCTGTGTTCACGACACACGCGCAAGTCACCATCGTGATCAAACAAACTTCAATTCAAGCACAACGATTGTGTGCAAAACTTGTGAATGCTTCTAATGCAGCTCACCTAGTGGAGGCTCTACCAGGTGTCGACTAGTTGCATGCAGGCGTGTTCGAGGGCGGCGACAGGATCTGGGAGGACCAAAGTCGATTTGGGAGTCATTTAAGACCGATGCGCCTTCGGCACGTTGATTCCATGCTTGACATTGAAGCCATGTTAATGTCCTTCCTTGCGCAACCTGTGCAACATGTAGACGATCGAGACAGTACTCCTTCAGGCTGCTTTTTGGAACCTGCCAGTGACATGTAGATTGCTTTCCTCAGTGGCCGTGGGCCCGCTGGTACAGATAAGGTACGTTCCCATTCCTTTCTCCAAATTAGCCTTTTAATTATGATGCCAGAACTCTTGCGTTATCAACTTCAAGCTGTGTTCGGTCGTTCGCATCCTATCTCAATATCAACAGGGATGACAGAAACGCGGCTGCTGCTTATAATACGCGTACAGAACCTGTTGAGAAACAGATCAATGAGTTCAGTCAAGAGGAGGGTTGGAGGCTTTGGCTCAGCTCTCCCAAGTGAACCGAGAGCTCCGCATACCAGGCAACTTGGGTAATCTTTGATCACAAGGCTTCGGCAAAGCTGATTCATGTTGCCGCCATCAGAATTTAGTGTGGCTTGCCTGCATGCAGCTCGAGCGCCCAGTGACAGGTATGTCGATTTGATACGCGACCGAAAAATGCACGCTCACTCCCGTACAGCAAGCTGTGAAAAATGGGATGTGCAAGATGCTAACTATTAGTATGGAGCTCACTGACACATTCTAGGATATTGTCTGCAACTGCCCGTGACAATATTCTTTGCTCGCACACAATAATATGATGAGTCGCCTTATAATCTCACCATCAAAGGTGTGGTCATTGACTTGATGAGAAATGGGTCTTTCCTCACCTTTACACTCAGCTTGTGCCTTGAAATCTGACCCAGAAATTATGCCTCGAGGCAATACGGCTGAGATTGGTGAAAAACGTAAGTGCTTCAGAAGCATTACATGGAGAACTGGGGACAAAATTATTGTGCAGACATAACTGTAAGTTCCATTTGTTACTCAGGCTGGTGACTTCGCATTCCTTATATGGGATCCTAGTTGAGTGGTGGATAGCGTGCCCGGGTGACATTGGCATGAGCATGTAAGCTAGAACTATTTGTGGGTCGGTAAATCGTATCTGCGGTTCTCGTTCTGAAGTGTTGACGTAGTGTTCTTCTTGGCTGCCATTGATCCTCACGTCGCTCGACACATTTTAAATATGATATAATTCGCACCCGAACCTGATCTGCAACTCATCTAACCCTCGGCCTTGCAAAGATCATGTCATCGGGCCGTGAAGGTTTACTGCCAGAATCGTCGTTGCCAATAGCATTGCGTATCTTCAACATTTCCATTTCGACCAACTCGTATGTACGTCGTCTTCCCCCTCAGCACATTGTGGTCTCCATGTGATGTCATAGCCAAAACCATGCTGCAAACGGCTCCTCATCTGGAGCAACGAGCGGTGCAGACTTCAGCACTTGCAAGCCAGGGTGGGAGTGGGCATACTACCCCGATGGTGAGCGACATGCGAGCGGCGCTCATCGGAGAGATTAATTCTGCACCAAAGGTCGTCCGATGTGCGAGCTTTAGCAAGGCGGCCATCGCACCCCTACCTCACCTCTACCTCCCATCCGCAAGGCGATGTCTTCAGGGCCGACCATTGAAGGAGCACAGCGAATAAGGCCATGTAAAGAAAGTCAACTACTCTTTGTACCGCCAAGCAGTGTCCAAGATCGGTTTTAGTGCGTCATGGTCTTGGCGCAAGTGGTCTCGGTCATGTCCACGTTTATGCTCTGTCTCTGGAGCGAGAGCAATCGCGAGTCTGGGCGGAACACCAGGCTGAACGATCCTTACCTGCTCGGACACGGGCTCCGAACTTGATGTCAATCGCGTTCAGTGCGTCTGCAGGATTACTCATCCGGGTGTTGCGCTTGTTAAGCCCGTTCTTGATAGACGTTGGACGCAGTCGTGAAGGCCCGCTGAGTTTCTTTGAAATGACGCCTATTTGTATCTTTGTTGGCACATGTTTACCGGAGAACAAAGGATTTTCCCGTGATGTCTGCATTGTTGACTTGATTCTTGGAAGGGTGAGTACATTGTCACTCTCCAGCAGCCCTGTTGTTTGCTAACCGCGCATTCAGGCCATTCAAACCTTAGTCAGAACATGCGCCTCATTCTTTTGGTCATTGGCTTCAGCTTCCTACCTTTCTTAATCCCTACCTTCCCTCTATCGCGGTTCTACTATCAAGTGACTGTAAGTGATCCGACTTGTTTTTGATCCACCTCTGATTTCCGCCATTCTGTTAGTTACTATCTCTTGACCTTGGGTGAACTCAAACATCTCGACACCGTCTCCAAGTCACCAATCTTTGCTTTGTTCTCCGGGCCCTTGTCTGGACTGTCCACCATCCCAGCCTTCAGCTAACAAGCCATCTTCACGACACGAAACGCACGCTGGCTCGGTCGAAACTAAATGTGTTACTTCCCGAGTATGACCGTCAACTGATGGCTCGCCATTTGTTTGGAGTTCGTTGGCCCAGTCATCATCTTGCGCACTGTGGTCTTAACCGTCGCTGCTGTGGTGACGAGTAACGTCGGTGCTGGCCTCGTTGGGTTGGTGTTGTCCTATGCGTTGAGCACGACGGGCACGCTGGTGAGTAATAATCCGACTTTGTTCATGCATGGTGCTGCTGACTGTGGGCGCTCAGAAGAACAGGCTTGTGCGATCAGCAAGTGAGGTGGAGCAGAATATAGTTAGCATGGAGTGGATCATGCATTACGCCAATGACTTGCCCCTGGAGGTGCCTCATGAACTGCTAGATAGCAAGCTATCCGTGGGGGTGGCCCGGCGCTGGGGAAGTCGAGTTCTGGTACGCCAACGTTTGTCGGTGTTCTTGGCAGGGATACACTCATGCTTCGTATAACGAGTATTCGATGCGGTATCAAGACCCGGGTTGGATTTGGTACTGAAGGACATTTTGATGATCATCGTGTATATCTCTCCTTGTGGTTCATATCATCAGCAGTCTGATGGTCCTTCTCACTAGAAACCCAAAGAAAAAACTGACATCGTTGGAAGGACGTGCACAGGGAAATCCTCAGTCAGTCTATTTCGTCTGTTGGTCCCATTGTCCTTGTTGATCCTAGTGCAGGAGCCTTTCCACTTCCCGATCTCTATCATGCATCGGATGAGCCGGACATTCTTCTCCCAAGTTAACTCGCAATCTGCACCCTCACAAGCCATGGTTTCCTTGGTATTCACTAAATTTACACCGCGGCCATTACACGCACCGTCACTCCCACCTCTCTTTCCCCTTTGCTATGTGGGTATGAGTCTCTGCTGTAATATCCCCTTCTCGTGTGCGTAGCAGTCTCATTGCGCGACTATCCTTTATGCGTATGCTCGGGCTAGACTGATTTCGCTCCAATTAGGATATTTGGTGTACCCCGGCAGCCGGACAGTATCATCATCTCGAATGATGCTAGTGACATAAATGGGTACGATGGGCCAATGGTCATCGCCAAATATGAATTGTAACCCGATAGGAAAGTGAGCGATTGGAGAAAATCTGTCGGTTCTTCTCGGTGTGGCTCATGTGCTGATGTGGGCCGGTATTATGAACTAAAGTTATGATTCTTTTATCTGACCTCACTACGCTACTATGACCAGATAGTTATTGGTATACCACTGCAAACTTTCAATGTGGTCCTTGATGCTGGTTCTTCGTAAGTCCTCTCAGAAATGTGAGGTACACTTTATAATGGGCCACTCCAGCTTATCTCGATATCACATGTCTTTCCTAGCATGAATGCCCAGTTTGTTACCTACCCTTGACCACTGGGAAGGACTAGCACTCGAGTTGGAATACAACCCTACCAACTGCAAAGGATTTTATAGTTGCCGTTTGTCCCGTTGAGACTTGCTGATTGGTCATCGTTCTAGCATGCAACCCCCAGTGTTTGGCGAACCTGGCTGGTCGATCAGTTCTGCAGACTTGCTCTCTGAACTAGTTAGCGGGTCATCTTGACTAGGAACACCTCTGACGACTTTCTCAACACAGGCTACCGAGAGTCTACCACATGAACATTTTATTTAGGCTCAATGCTCGCGCTCACTGGACCTCTCAGTCCTACTAATACGTGTGGTTCCTCCTGCAAAACGCCCCCTCGCTTCGTCTGAGTTCAAAATCTTACAACATCGTGTACAGGCCCATATTCATAATGATCTGACTTCTGGATCATTCAAGACTCGAGTTGCTTGAAGCTTTCTACGTGACAAAGCATTGAAACCGGATAGAGCCAGCAATCAAGGTAGCTTTCTCTCCCTTGCAGGTTTGTACTTCGTTGACCTATTCACATCTGTGTCTCTCGCTCGTTTTTTACGACAAAGCGCATGACCGTGACTCAGATGGTGAGCCTTTTCAAGCCGATTGCTCTGAATCCTTACTGACAAATCGCGCGTTATGGAGGACAACAACTCGGATGTCAGGGTACTTTTGTAAGCTGTTCGAATGCATGACACTCCTTGCGATAACAATCTTGCAGTTTGTTGACAGTGTCAAACGCTTCGATGACGGGGAAAGCAGGACCTCGGTGTGTTCGTCCAACATTGGCCTATTGAATTGAATTGACCGACGATGTGACATTACAGCATCATTTGTGACACGCGTTTGCCACGCTCCACTAAGCGACAGTATATTTAAGACCCTCTCAAGCTGTGGGACTCTTCAGCTCCAGCTTTCACTCCATTATTATCATTCTTGTCGTTCATGGCGGGCTCAGTCAACCATCCTGCTGGCCCTACTCGCTCGGAGTCTCCAACATGGGACAGAAGCGCTTGCACCCAGATGCCCTGCGAATAGGCCCAAGGAAACGGCCATACGTCTCGTAGGCCATTGCATGGTCGATGCTCATTCCCATCACAGAAGCACTCAAGACCCGTTAGTCCACCATGGCCAACACTTCGGACAGGTCGTGCATGCTTTCTGCAGCGTGCGGACGTTGCTCACAAACGGCCTTGTCATGATGGGTGATCTGGAAGATAGATCTTTGGAGACGTTTTCTGAACAGTAAGTATCTTCAATAGTCCAATACACATCTGAAAATCCTCCGCAGTGAAAAAAAGGAATTCACTGTATTTTCCGAGTTACTAAAACTGGTTCCATCACTTGAAGCCCGTCTCCTTGCTTCTGATGAAGAAGATGTCAGCGCTATGGCTGACTTGGTGAGTTTTGATCGCAGAGTGTGGCCTATGACTCATTTCCATAGATCCAGAAGGGCGCGAACGGTGCCAGGGCTGATGACACCAAAGGGATGAAGGGTGCAATAATTGACTGGATCACCCCCAGAGGCCAGTCGCTCACTCCCCATATTCCATGAAATTCAAAGTCGGTGCAAGGGTTTCATCACAAACATACTGGTGCATTGCTCTGCCCGGCTGGTTATGATTGGTCAAATACAGAGTACGTGCGATAATTCAATTGTTTTGTCATCTAATTCATTACAGGATCAAGGAGAAGTTGCGCAATGGCCAGCTCTGAGTTGCAGGGGATCAATGGCCTCTATTTTTATATGCCAATTACACGTACGACTCGGAAGACCCTTGGAATGGTTTGCTTCATAGCAGCATTTTGGTTTCTGTACATGATTCTCTTTCAGTTGTAGCCTCAATCACATACTGTGCACACAGGCGTACAAGTATATATTCACATCTCCGAGTTCTGTTGACGTTGACGAGCCCAAAGCGACACGGTCTTGCAACGCGCGCATCCATGGAATGTGCGAAGTGACAAAAGCTTCTATTGCTTATGTTGCAACACAGGTGAGTTCTGCTGTCATTGCTCCTCCCGTGGCTGACCCTTTGCTGCTGTATGTTAGGCTCGTTTCGCTTTGACATCCGCTCAGGTTTTTTCACGTACTGACCTTTCGACAGATTCGGAAAGGTTCTACAACACTATTCTTGAACTCCTCGATGATGCGGATGAGAAGCATGAGGTGGATCAACTTCTGCGATGGTGGAATAGGTATTTTGACACGTTTTATGACAAAAGTATGTACTGATTATTATGTAGGCAGATCTTTCCTGCTGCTGCTGAGAGTTCTCAGTTATCATCTAAGAACAGCACACTGGCAATGATCCATTGGAGGCAAGCGGCACTCAAAGAAGCCGCCGAAAATGCATCCAGGCCCGCGAGCAACTCGGTATCTACTTTTGGTGATGATTAATACGCATTTATGTCCATAGTCAGCAGTTAGGATATCCCCTTTCTAGAGAATTGTATTTGCAGTTCAAATAAACACAGTCTATGTGATTGACCTTGACTTGGATACTAGTATGCCTGATAAGATTGTTTGG
>JBBPSU010000313.1:0-14882 GCA_038093755.1 Tylopilus microsporus | reverse complement strand
TTATCTTTGTTACAAACGAGGCAGAGTTCTGGTGCATCGACTTCAGGGTGCCGAGGAAGTTCAGAGAGTTTTTCATCTGGCTTGGCGAGAAACAACGTGGTGTGTTGACCGGCGGCCACGCTGAGAGTGAGACGAACACATCAGGATCCTACACTAAGATAAGAACAAGCAGCTGACCAGAAAACCTGAATCCCAACCAGAGGCTGGTGCTTGGTTGGTTTCGTCGCGCTTTTGGGTTCGTCAGGGCCTAGGCCTAGCTCGCCTTCGAAGACCATCAGCTCCCAATTGGCAAAAAGGTTCCGAAAGACTATACCATTGGCAGCATTTTGACCATAGGCAACCGTTATGACGCTGCCGTCCTCCTCGGAACTCAACGCGAAGTGGGTAACACCTCCACAGCTCGCCTGAGAAATCTTGCACCCCCTACGACAAACAGTTGAAGGAAAGTGGATGTCAAGACAAAGGAGTAGCGCACATGAGATCCTGTATGTAACGGAACGAGGAATACGGCGATCCAGACGACCCTACGGCAGCGTAAATCGACCAAGCGAAAGAACATGGGACACGGATTCACCTTCCCCACTATTCTTCCACTGCGTGAATGCAAAAATGTATAAGGCTACGACACAGGGCGAAATAATGAAATGGCATGCCTTTCCGGCCATCCAGTACATCCGTTGCTTGTCGATAACAACCGTGTTTGTCGGACCGGCCACAATTTGAGATCCCATCGTCATCTCACTCGGTCCAGCAAACTATAAATGAGTCGCACGATTAAACCTTCACCGGGTGGAACAGCATGACCATCACGGTACCTGTGGTACAACTTTCGGGATCAAGACATCCTGTTGGTTACCGAGACCCAGCCGGCAGTAACCGTTATAGCCCCAAACATACACCACTCTGTCAATATGTTCAGCAGCAATATGACTTGGAGTATAGAACGAAACTTGCCCCTGCGTATCAATTGCTACACTGTGTTGGGCACCACAGACAATGTCGGTAATAGTTTTATCATCCAAGCCTTTTACGGGTACTGGCTAATCGGTTAGTCGGACGCTTATATGAGGGTGAAAGCCACGCAACTAGGCTCCGTTTCAATGTCGTACGCCGTCTTATTCCCAGTAGTAATGTGCTCGCCCGTTCTTCCGTTGCCTAGCTGTCCCTTTTCTCCGCTCCCGAAAGAGAAGACTTGAAGGTCTTAAGTTTCAGCCAATACCGCGCATGAGATTCTCACCTTTCCCGCCCTCAGTCAACACAATGGAGAAGGTGATACCCGCACCAGCCTTGACCACGCGTTGCCGCTCCCCATCCATGTATGGTCCGTCTATACATTTGAACGCCGTCACTTGAGGTGTCACCGGATGGCCGCACTATGGAACAACAGACCTGAGCAGGGTCATTGGAAGAATGAATGAGCGGCAATTACCTGACCCAGGTTATTCGCGCCAGCTGACCAAACGTGCCCTTCGCTGTCTACCAGTAGTGCGTGGTTTCTTCCGCATGCGGCATGCACGAATCTAGTCCCCTCTTTTGCGCCAAGCTCAGTTACCAGCGCACGTTTGGGCGTGTTCTCAGATATGAAGTCGACGCCAGCGGCACCGAGCGCACACGGTGCATTTCGGCCAAACATCCACGCGGCGCCATCGATGTCAAGTGCTATGAAGTGACATGCACAGCACGAAGTATGAATGGAGGTGATCTTGACATTGCTTAACGAACGTAGTATGTGAGGTTCGAGTAGGTCAGGCCTAGAGAGCGTAGTCAGGACGGGATATTTAGGGTTCAATAGTGCAAACGCACGCCTCAGGATTGCCCTCGCCCTTTCCACCACGCTCCTTTCGACCCAATTTCGGCCTGAAAAACCAGCCCAGTTAGCTAGAATGATGGTTCAGAGGACTGATTCAGAATACCAATCCGTTCCACCACAAATTAGCACTACATTCGGTTCGCATCAGTACACGTGCAACGTGCCAGGCACATGATACATACCTCGCCCCCACTGGGCTTCCTTGGTGTCCGAAGAAAGTAACGCAGCCATAGTCATGCACAATTTTTAAGTCCGAGTCAGATGTTGCCGGCTTACCCACCCAGGCGTTTGTTTTCGTTCAACAACCCCACGATTGCTACATTAGGACTTCTCTAGCGCGCTCTATCTACGACAAAAATACCTATCACAATCATCGAGTACATGGTGGAGCCGCTGTTGGATTCCATTGCAAACAACTCGGGAAGTTAATAAATACTCCAGATTTTAATTTTAGTCAGTGTGTTCGGCTATCTAAGAGTGGGTGAACGCTCCCACATATCATGTTGTCTTTTCCGGGACACCAATCACCACTGCAAATTGATCAGTGTCAAAGAATCAATGAACTAAATTGTCCGAACTGACAGATAGTGGTTCCGGTGCGGAGTATTTGGTACTACCGGTCTCAATTTAGCCATATAGGGCTCGACGCTTGACGGCGTGTAACGCTCACCTCAAAATCGTCCCCATAGAGAACCACACAATCACCATGCACCAACGTCATAGTGATCTCGGGAACATTGAGTTTGCTCTTGTCTTTTGTTGTCTTGTTCTTTTTGCGAATCGGTTGCTCGGTGACTTCGTCAAAAGCCGTGCTCCTTCCGGGACCAGAATCCGAGGTACAACATTGGTGCAGGGCATCCATTACAGGAGCAGTAACTTCATTCGTGTCCCTGACGACAATCGGCGCTTTTGTGGCCTCTGATCCAGAGGCGAATTGCGTTTGATCGCCATTATCTTGCTCTGGGAGACACGAGGGTCCCGCGATAGGCGGAGATCCAGCCCGATCATGGCCTTCAGCACATTCGTCGCTCTCATCAGATTTCGAGGTAATCATGTAACCCCTTTTTGGAATAAACTTCAAAACGACTTCCGCTCCTAGACAATAAATGACAGTCGGGGATTGGGTTGCGTGAAGCATGTTCCCCTATTTTCTAGTGTGAGAAGGCCAGCCACTCGCAAAATATCTCGACCAACCTTCCTGGATCCTGGGTTGGCCCACGCTAGCAAGCGTACCTCACCAAATCGGGGTCTATCCATTTCTCCATATCGCTGGACTAAATCGCAAAGCGTGTAATAGGCGACGCGAACACCGTTGGGCGTACCGTTTGGCACCAATGCTTCTGATCCGTCACTCGGATGCGTTAAGCTGGTGCTATGACTAAAGAAAGGGCCTTGATAGGGAGAAACGTGAGAAACGTCAAGCCCGATGGTGAGGCGCGATGTATTTGAACTTACTAGAAGGATTTTCCTGACACAACACTACCTCGCGTTGAACTCTCTCAAGCAGAGCGGTGGCATCTACTTGAAGATGCTCTTGGTTCCCCGTAAATACGTGGCAGAGCATCACACCATCCTTGACGTTGTAGACCCAGGACTGCATACCATCGTCCCAGGTTGTACTGTCCGAAGCTACCTCCGAAGGGATATCGTCGTTAGGGCGAACAAGGGTACTTGTTTGGTAAGGATTCCGAAGACTTGACAATGGATCATCTTTTCCGGAAGGGGTGTGTTTGTTGTGCGCAGACTTGCACGTGTTCAGATTCAGATATACAGAGATGAAAAAAAAACTCACTTTGCAGGTCATGCTCTGGCATATTTGATGACGAAAGAATACCTGTACGTTAATCATACCACATGATCGGCAAAACCACCCGCGTGGAAATGATTCACTGGGGTGAAATTCGGCGAGAAGGTCAAGAGGAATGAAACTGAAAATCTGCATTCTCAAATCTCTTGGACGGCCTGCCTGTGATGACGTGTCCGTCGGAGAAATCCACCAAGGATATGACAGGTCCCTTGTGCCATTAACTGGGGTCGACCCCGAAGACACATTCGACGACAGCGCTGAATCGCAGTTGTATAGCGGGTCTTCGCCTCCCGGAGCCCACCGGAGCGTGACATTCCAACAAACACGTCCGTGAACAAGTCCTGTAGCGGAAATACTGGAAGAAACCACCGCTTGCTGCAAGGATCCTGTGAATGATGGCCAGGGTGAGATATCTATCACTCACATGCAAGTTCTCAATGAAAAAGAGTCCCATGCATAAATAAGCATATTCCGGGGGAAGATTGCACGGCACGAGGTCGGAATCGTGTGCTATCCATATCAATAAAGGGATGGAGCGAAGGTGAGACTCCGACAAGGTTTCCACCTCCGGTGGTTTTTCGAGAGGAATGTGGGCTCGGGAATGCTCAGATGTCGGGTGATTGGGAGCTCCATTGAGCGCGGGGTATAGGTTTGACGGCAAAGAGTCATCTATAGTAACGGGTCGGGTCGAATGGACGGGCAGACGCGAGTCACTTCCTACTGCGTTAGGGTGTGGATTTCTCTCTTCATCATATAACCTGCGAGGAGCGTGGCATGTGCTTGGTACATCTTTAGGTGTGTCATATGAAGATAGTACTGGCGTATTAGACGATGGCGAGCGTGCAGAAACCGTCGCGTGCGTTGGCAACGATTCAGTTCCGGGTGGTAAATGCGAAATTCGCGAACACTGGAGGTTTTATTGTTAACGTATAGACGTCGTTCGGGAGAAATTCTACCGTCGTGTCAGCTTCGGGGTCTCGGGTATTTTCTGGGGAATATACCCCAGGTTGAGACGCACGAAAGGACGTGGGGTTCTCCACGTCCATGGGCTCAAGTTCGGATTCGTGGCAGGAAAAATCCCATAACCTTGGAAAACAAATTACGAAAGGATCATGGAGGATAAAGGAACGGTACTCACAAGTCTATGTTCAGCGTAGTAGAGGTGACCCAATGCCCTTGTGCGTAGTTGATATCAAGTAGGAGTATTGGGGTTTCGGACTGAAACCAAGAAAAACTGACTCTTGACTTCGCCAACTCGGGGAACACTGTCAACAGTCCGCCAAGCGACTATTAACGATAACATCAGTATCATCCACCCGGGTAATGGCTCGTTCAATCCTCACGTTGGTCCAAACGCGTGGGATCAGTGTGTTCGATGGCACGCGCTCCTTTCCTTGGGGGGACTTTACACCTCCGTTCACAAATGACCATCTCAGGATGCTACGTTCGCCAGTCGACTCCGGCGCAGAGGATGTTTGCGCCGAGGGGCTTACTGGCGATATCTCTCGTTCAGCATCCATTTCTTGCGGCGATGGCACTTCGACGCGTCGTGCTTTCCCCTTTCGCGAGGTAGTCTTGACCTGGGCTCTTTTTCGCGGTGGAGCGGAGTCAGGTACCGGACTCGGCGGACGTTTTGATCCAGACGATGTCGGATTAAATGGATGAGCCTGTGATAATGATGTGGCTCTGGAAGTCAAGTGCCTGAGGCGTGATCGGCCAGAGGTAGGCTCTTGAGAAGCGGAGGAGGCGCCCGCCTGTTCGCGAGCCTTGCTCGTACTTTGCTTCTGCGCGGACGAGGACTTGCCGTACTTGGGACCCGGCAGCCTCTGGTAGTCACTGTCGATCACCTCGCATTTCGTCAACCCGGCGTCCCTGCACCGTACACAAGCTGGCCGCGCACGGGAGCAAGCTTGTTTGAGCGTGTACCGGCATCGTTTGCAGCCAGCCGGAACCACAAAGATGGTGCGTATAGATCCATCTTTCTGTTGTTCATCAAGTTCGAATATGGCCTGGGGTTCGGTGGCCTCGTGGTACGTTTGCGGGTCAGGAAGCGTGGACGGACGCCGAACAGAGGACGCGACTTTGGGGGCTGATTCCCAAGCGCGCACCAAGTCTGGAATTGCAACATCGTTGTCTGGCCCGTTGTCGTCGATGGATTCGTTCGACGCGGATTGAGTAGACGACATAAATTAAGAGAGAGAGAGCTTGTTGTTGGACGGTAGACTTGAAAGGAATAACCTTTCCGATGATTGATCAACGCTGACCGAAATCAACCGAAATCGTGCGCACTGCAGCCTCTCCCCATCACTATGCGATCTAGCAGAATGACTGCATTGAATAAGTTGACCAAAAACATGTACTAGGAAAACACGTATAATTAAGGCGTAGACCCGCAAAGAGCCTCCTAACGCCGGAGACAATTGGAGGGAGGCTGGTGTCATGTGGAACTTGAAAGGGCTCAGGAAGTCCGGATGGTCGCAAGCGATATCTACATCTATAGTCTAAACGAAAGTCTCACCGCGGACACATCCGAGCAGCGTGGCGTCTACAGTCCCACCAGTTCTCTCGTCTATCCATGCATCAAACGCTTCAAAAAGCCTCATAGCTGGGCTTCCATCAGATTCCGCCTTCTTGCCAGGCCACATCCGCTTCTCTTGGATGCCAATGAAATCAATCTTGAGCGCCGCGCTCACGTCGGTAGTTGTGTTTTGGTCCCTTATCGGGGGATACTTGATGGTCATCGACACTTCATACGAGTCTGTCCCGTAGAAGGAGGCTTCTTTGATGTGGTGGCGTGCAAACTCGTTTGGAGGATTGTCATCCAACGTCCACTCCAGCACATGCGCATCAAAGGCGATGACTAGAGGATGACAGGGATTTCAGTTGGTGCCCACTCGATGATGACGGACACACTCCTCACCCGTCCATATGATCTCGGGATGATAAATCCTGAGAGTGAGCTTTCTCGTGCCCGCCTGTTCATCAAGGGTATCGTCCACGGCCGTGATACTGAATCGTTCCTCTGGAGGGGAAGGAGCGACATAAGCAGGGTCTTGTGGGAGGTCAATCTTGAAAGGGGTAAGGAACTGCATTGAACACGAAATCAGTTTCCGTTGCATGAAGAAGACGAAGTGGGCAACAATCAAGGAGGAAAATACGCACAGCCGAGAATGGGTATAGGGTATCCCAATCGTTGTTGTAGTTGTCCATAACTATTGCTTTTGGTAGAACACCGTCTATGCCGAATTCTTTCGCGATATCATGGGCCAACCCGTCAAATCCGGGGGCACCGTCGGCAGCTGCGACGTGCAGGTGTTGTTCCCGACTGCCTAACTGTGAACGTAGGCAAATGGTCAGAAATGAAATCCGTGGGTTCAAAATCAAGAGGAAATCGGCGTACGTCTTCCAAGTGAACTACAAACAGTCTCTTTTGGTGCTTGGCGTCAAACGGCACCTGGTGGTAAAAGAATGCCATAACTACTCCGAGCGCCAGTATTGCGAGCACCACTGCGCGTTGAAGCATCGTCGGACCAAACCGATGGGCAAACGGGACAGCGAACGAAATGGTGAATGCGCCAAGAACAGTGACGATGGACGCGATAATGAACTCGGCGGGTGCGTCTTCACCAGTGCGACCTGTCTACGATCACAAGTCAGACGATGGGTAGCTGTGCAAGAGCGGACACCATACCAACGGAACGAAGACCACCAGTGTTGAAGACAACAGCTGCGTCCCCGTTGTGAGCGGAATGATCATTGCAATAGCATATGTCCAGAGCGATACGTCTGATTGAGCCGGTCCGTTGAAAATCCGCTTTTTCACAGATTTATCTGTACCGTTTGCATGGAGAGCATGCTTGATAACTGGGGTCGGACGGCTTCGTGCCAAAATTGTATCGACCCAGAGAGCCACGAACATGCCGGCCGCACCAAGAAAGGGAGCGGCACTGGAGCCTATGTTAAACAGCTGACACACTGCAGCAGCCCCGGACTGAAAAAGTAACATGGCTGCCAGCATGTGCTTCTCCAGTGACTGGTTGGACTCAGTCCTGCTGAACGGCAGCTGACTGATTAATCCACCTGCTCAACACTAGATCAGAGACCGTCCAAGAGGAAGATATATGATCTAAGCGCACCTGCAATCGCCGCAGGACCGTAAAGTATAACTGGAAAGTATTCTGCCCTGAACCAGCTCATGCCCTTGTCGAGGACGCGGGTCATGACAAACGCTACCCCGTTCGCTGCGACCAAAGCACCAAAGAAGGAAGAAACCACCGCCCCCAAAGCGGTCCATATTCGTTTGACCCTCATTGTCCAAACGAGATAGAGAGAAGCACCAAATAGTGTGGTGTACATGATCTTCGCTGTCGTAAACGAATAGACTAGAAATAGGCCCAGGTTGGAGAAGAAGACAGTCCGTGGGCGCGCAAAGCCGTGCGCAAGGCGCGGAATTGGCGAAGCATCGGAGGAGAGGAAACGCAGGAGTGCAAGTGAATTTTCAGCCATGTGCTGAGCGACACCAGGTTGTATGTTCTCGACCACGTCCTGATAAACTCTTGAGATACGTCAACAGCACAGAATAATCTAAGATCATACCCCGCGCATGTGATACATGTAGCTGTTCCCGACAACAGCCATCTACATCGCCAAAGTCCGTCAATGACGGAATATGCGGTAAGTGATAACTTACATCTAAACCCGTGACATTCAAATAATACTCAAATTGTCTGAAGTCAGTGCTATTCAGACACGTCAGTTGGAAAGCAGATATTCGAGTCAATGCAAAAACTGCATACTCGGATAACAGCACTCCCGAGCTAAAAATCTCATTCGCAAATATCGTCCCGTAGGGTCTAAACAAAGAATCAATATAGACAATGTAGACGCCATGGAACGCACCTAGGGACATGAGAATAGGCTTCGATCATTTCCTCTGACGTTGCTTGAAAGAGCAGTTCACGACCAGTGGTACCAGCGGCTAGCCCAGTCGGATCAGCACGATGTCATGCTCACACCAGGGAGTATATGAGCACCTTCCAAGTTCACTACCGCCCTCACACTAGAAAATCTCAGAAAACGCAAGTAAAAAGTACGTTGAGAAACACTCACGTAGAGGCAATGGGATGTTGAGTCGAAAACAAATGGGAGCCGTCTTGCAAAGACTCCTCGGCGTTGTTGAACACTGTTGAGTTATATAGCCTGGGGTAAAACACAGGGGACTGCTTCAATACGCACGAAAAATGATCGCATAAGTTGGCTCCCATCCTTTTGTCTCCACCAGGACTCTGGCGCACTCTAGCATCACTCCTACCGAAAGTCCATCGTCGGCCGCGCCGGGACTCGGAAGTGTACTGTCGAGGTGAGAATTGATGAGCACAGCGGAAGCTTTACCGCGTTCGGTACCGTCCGATACACGGATGATGATATTCGAGAGGTTGACGTATGTTTTATAGAGTCGCGTGCTCATCATGTCAAACCTGGGAAGGTGCATAGTCCGATTGAGAAGAGGCGAGTAGACAGCGTGTAGACGCACCGGTGACTTCCACTTCCTTGTTGCCTCCAGACTTCGCACTCAAGCTTCCTGCCTTCCTTGTTCACGACTTTTTCACAGAGTCGCTTGACCTCCTCTGCCTTGCGAACCATCCATGCATCCGCTTCTGCATGTTCTCTTGTGCCAGGAGTGCGGTATCCGATGTCTTCTGAAAGGTATTTGGCATAGGATAAAATAGTGGCCTCAGAAGGATGGGGTAAGCCTGTTTGTAGGTCATATCTGGTCATATCCGAGTCTATGCGTCAGATGCACGTTGGGTTCCGCAAAGCTAGGCTTACGGGTGGACATTCGGTGTAGGCAGAGCTGCCAGAAACGTTAGGAGTCTGCGCGATCGGGGAGCCTTGTCACTCACTAAACTGCTGGTATAAGGTATAGAGCGGCAGAGCCAAGAAAAGCGGTGCAAGCGCCAGCATTGAGCGTAATGGACCCCATTTCTGGGAGGCCCAGCGAGTAGCGGTCATCTCAGATCTGGGTGCACTGGCGTTGTGGCCCGCGCGTGCTGAAGTGTGGAAGTGAGAATGACAGTGAGGACGGTTGGACAGCTTTTCGAGTTGATGTCAGATCCGAGTCGTGGCAGCGCGTAAGCAACGTAGAAGAGTTTATACGCCGAACAACTACAAGCTATTTATCATCCTTGCAATACAGGTCGGGTTTCGGTGGTGACTGGGATGACTTTTACTTGAGGACAGTACTCGTAGAATTAGAAGCTAGTAAAATACAGAAATAGCGGGGGCAATGACAACCTAGCCGTCATACGTGGTTCTAAAAAATCATCCAAACTTAACCGGCGCCCGTACTAATACTACGGTCACGTCCTTCTAGCTTGCTGTTGTGTCCAATCGTGACACCTTTTCTTCCGGATCTGCAGCGTGATTGTCCCGAATGTCCAGTACTTCTCCGTCAGTCGTGACACCAATATGCACGGTATCGCCATTGCTGTCAATGGCAAAGGTATACATTTGAGCCAACCGTCATTCACAAAACTCAGCAGCACACGTACCGTACCGTGCCTCGCAACAGCTTTTGTGCAAGTGGAAACAGCACTTCTGCGCGTACCACCCGCGCAATCGCACGTGCACCATACACCTCCGAATAACCCTTCTCCAATAACCATTCTCGAGCAGCCTCGTCTATGTCAAGAGTGATCCGCCTGTCCTTCAAACGCTCTGTGACATCGTTCAGCCGCAGAGCCACGACATCCAAGAGGGCGTTTCGTGAAAGCTTGTTGAACACTAACATCGCATCGAGGCGGTTGAGCAATTCTGGGGGAAAGCGCTCTGAGGTGCGTTCTATGACTTCCGCCTTGGCAGCTTCGGTGACGACACCATTAGCGTCGCAGGATGAACGACGTGCAAGAATGTCGCTGCCGAGGTTGCTAGTTAAACATATAATCGTGTTCTGACGGTTCATTTGGGATCAGTAGCATGGATTGGAAGATAGAACGCCCGCTCGAGACTAGGCTGAACACACTTTGAAGTCGACTTTGCGCCCCTGGCTGTCAGTAAGACATCCTTCGTCTAAAATTTGGAGAAGAATCATAACCACGTCCTATGAATCGTGACAAGATCGATGGGTACTGCATCTCACTCAACAAAAAAGTGCAAACCTTATGAGCTTTTTCGAGCTCGTCTAAAAGGATTACAGCTTTCCGTGACAGTCATTATGTGGTCATATTCTATGAACTCAGACTCGACATACCATATGGCTTTCTTCGGACTGCTTCCGTCAGTTGTCCTGGAAGCCATGTTGACTCGGATGCAATAAGGCAGAGGCAGAAATCACTCACCACCCTCCTCAAATCCGACATAACCAGGAGCAGCTCCAATCAGGCGCGATATGGTATGACGATCATGATACTGTACTGATTCTTCAGCTACTGCCTTTAATAAAACCATAAGGAGTACCTCTGACATATTAATGCTGATTCTTTCAAGTTGAGAATTGTCAGTTTAAGGCGTATACTAGCTGTTGAAAATACGCTTACAGTCCTCGCTGTTCATTGTTGAACAAAAACGCTGCAAGCGCTTTTGAAAGTTCGGTCTGGGACTTCAGTTTGTACATATCCACAGTGTCTACACGATGACGAACCTTGCCAACACCCGTCGGTCCAAGGAATAAGAATGATGCCACCGGTCGATTTGGCGCCTGTAAACCGGCTCGCGAGATCCGAACAGCGTCACTAATGGCCGAAACGACATGATTTTGCCCAACGACACGTTGCCGTAGCATATCCTCCATCTAGATCAATAATCCGTCACTAGTGTGATTGCGAAGAACGACAAGTGACCGACATGGACCAACTTTTCACGTTCTCCTCGAAGGAGGTTTTGAACAGGAATTCCTGTAGCTTTGGCAACGACTCGTGATATGTCGTTACTTGTCACTCTTTCGTGGAGCATCGCAAGCGGGCCCTCCGCGTTGTCTTCCGTCAACTCTCCATCTGTCGGAAGTTGCAGTTCTAGGTCCGGAATGATTCCAAAACGAAGCTGGGAGGCCCTTTCATATTGGCCTTGTCGTTGTGCAACCTCGAGCTCGTGCTTCGCGTCCTCAACGCGCTTCTTGAGGCCCTTGACACGGTCGAGTCGAGCACGCTCTGTTATACTTCTTGGAACTTCAGCGAAGCCACGAGGTCGAAAATCATACCATTTTGCCATATTGCAGCCAACTCCTGGGCTTGTTCCCGCTTCCAACGAAGATCGCTTTCGAGTTTTGTCCTCCTTTCCACACTGAAGACGTCAATTTCGTTCTTGAGACTTTCGAGTTCAATTTGCAATGTCACAACCTCTCGATCAAGGACCTCGAGCTCGTCAGGCTTGGACTCTTGGGCCAGCCGCAGAGAAGATGCGGCCTCATCTACAAGGTCGATCGCCTTGTCTGGAAGGTACCGATCTGCTATGTAGCGTGCACCATATACCGCAGCTGAAAGGAAGCTATAAGGAATGCGTGTCCGTGGAATTCATATCGACTCGTACCGGTCACCAACGCACTGTCTGCGATTTCAACGCCGTGGTGCACTTCATATTTAGGCTTCAAGCCGCGAAGAATTGAGATCGTCGCGTCTACTGTTGGCTCTTGAATTTGCACAGGTTGGAACCTTCGCTCCAGAGCTGCATCCTTGCCAATTGTCTTCCTATACTCGTCGGCTACGCATAGTGTATCAGAGACAAACGAGCGAGTCATGGTTCGGGTGAACTCACGTGTGGTGGCCCCAACGAGCTGCAAGCCCCGAGCAAGTGCCGGTTTGATCATTTGTCCCGCATCTATGCTGCCTTCCGTCTTTCCAAGATTGAACAACGTGTCTAATGCCGGAGGCCTTGTTAACACAACAATGATGCATGCGGGAACCGTACTCACGAACTTCATCGATGAAGCAGATGATACCGCCAGCCTGGTTATGTGTGCCACGGATCACTCAAAGAAGGTGTGAATACACTACTCACCTCGTCCTCTATATCTCGAATCAGAGCCTTGAACCTTTCCTCGAACTGCCCTCTGATTCCAGACCCTGCCATGATAGCCGACAGGTCCAAGGACAATACCCTCCTGTCTTGGAGAGACTGGGATACAAGTCAGCGAAATGCACACAGGAATGGTTGGCCGATTGACGTGCCTCTGGTACTTCTCTAGCCACTATTCGGCTTGCAAGACCGTCTAGAATTGCTGTTTTCCCTACTCCGGGAGGTCCAATAAGCTGCGGGAATGAACTGAATCGACGATGGTGAGAAAGCAATTACAGTGTACTTACAACCGGGTTGGACTTGGTTCTCCGAGACAAAACTTCAAATATAAGGAAATGCATGCTCTGCACTGCTGGATTGGCTTACTTTGAATCGTTCTGCGAATTTCTGTAACCCGGGCATATATGAGTGCGATGAGTCGTGCGAGAGAACCAACACGTACCTTCGTCTCGCCCAATGGTAGGATCGAGCTTTCCGTCACGCGCCATTTCTGTCAGATCGACGCTCTGCGAAAGGCATAACAATATAGCGACGTTGTTCGTGTCCCGTGAAATCACGTACATATTCCTTCAGCGTCTCCCCTTTTTGACGAGGCTGTTGGAAAAGTATGTTCGGAAAGCCTCCCCCGCTTCCTATACCGCCAGGAGGCTGCTGAGAAGCGTAACCGCGTGAATTTGGGAGTCCTCGTGCTTGTACGTAGCCGGTGTGAGAGGTTAGGAGAGACTGACGAGTAAGAGGTACGACGTTATAACTGTTGCATAGCCTGAGCGGCAGGCGTGAAATGGTCTGCCTCCGCAGAAGCGCGCTGGTCGTTGCGGACGACATATACGACGTCGAAGTTGAACGTTTGGCACTGAACGTATTGAACGTTGAACGTTGGTGACGCCGAACGGTTAAACAGACGAGGGTGACGTATACTAGTACTTTGAAGTAAATTCGCGACTACGTCTATAGTTTTCTTCAAGTCACTCGTCGCAAGTTCCAACCCAAAGGGATTTGAAGCTTCGTCCCTACACTCGTTCTGCAGCGGCCTAGCATTCAGTGACAGCTCTGAGGCAAGTTCGTACCGTCTGCGGTGATCTCTTTCTCCGAGTCATCATATCCATTTCAGATTTTCTACTAGTAAACCGCTGCGGCACACCCTCACGCGTTCTGCGTAACATCACCGTACCAGGCTAGCTTGAACAGGCTAGCGCGATATCTTGAATGATAAGGACTGTCTATTCCTTCGTATTATCATTGGCCATCACCCCGTTTCTCGAACCCACCAACATCGTCCCGGTGATCGAACACAGCCTGAAGATTCAAGACATTATCCTGAATAGGAATCCTATCGCTGCCTTTTGAAAGAGCGACATATGGCAGTGTTGCCATTGAGTTGAGCTGACTTAAAAGGAGTTGGTTCAAAGAGGGGTTAATTCATCTCAAGTACACCGACGACAGACCATGCGCTTCCTGTGCCTGACTGACGCCCCTACACTCGTCTTCTTCATCATACTCACCATCCTCTGCACCTTAATCCCACATAGCGTGCATGCCCAGCCTCCCGGTCCAATTGTTCCAACTCCATCTCCGAGTCCCAGTCAGTCCTCGAGCGACGGTGACTACAAATGGGTTGGATATTATTTCTGTTCGTTTCTTCTCACTTTCGTGTGGAAGCATCGCCATTGCTCACAAACGATACAGTGGGTTTGGTGGGGGTTGTCTTGCTGCTTTGTTGTTGCACTTTCGGTGGGGTGCGAATGACTCGAAGATCCCGCGCCAGGGATCTCGAGCAACAGCTTGCCGCACCCCAAAATCCAGCGCAACAGGGAGGGCAACCTGCTGCGCCGCCAGTGCCTCCTGTCAACCCCAAGGAAGATGTCACGAGTCCTGACTGGACCACGAGCGAGAACGAGCCTCTTCCGGAACCATGTCCACCGCCCTATTATCCACCGCCTTGTTATCCTGTGAGTCGATTTTTTCGGAAATGAGTATGACACTCATGTTTTCCTGCGGGGGTCTTCATGCTCCATGGCTTTGGATGCAGCCACCTCCGCTTCACCTGGGGCCTGCAAACTGCAGTACAGAAGCTAGCTAGGACGCAGACTTAAATCGCATCCATCCGCAGAGTTGAAAAATAGTGCGAGAAGATGATTGACGGTAGTAGCGGTGAGCGGGCGATCGCAAGCGTCCGCTGCCAGTGTGCAATACATCTAAGAGGGGTTATATATATTGAACTGAGGTACAACACAGTGTTCAAGTGTAGATATCTTT